>CAUYTI010008906.1:0-19808 GCA_963575145.1 Galago senegalensis | reverse complement strand
TAAACTGAGGACCTATTCTCCCACTCCACGAGTGAGAGCTGCCAACAGGGAAGTTTACTACCCTGGAGGGACCCAGTTGAGACTCGGAACACCCTCCCCCAGGCAGAAAAGTGGAACTGGTGTTCGCTCTGCCATTTTGAGCTTCCAGTCCACTCTCCCTCCCCTTGCCATGGGGACAGGGAGAGAAGAGCCAGGAACGACATCCACCCACCCTTTCAAGACCACCCCCCCATCCCAGTCCTCCACTGGGAGAACTCCTTGATCCATAGTTTCTGTGTGCAGACGGACTCCCCTCAGTCAGCGCATTCTGTGCTCAGCTGTCTCCCCTGCTGCTATCTGCACTTCCCGAGACCTTGGTGCCAGTGACCGGGACTGACGCCAAACAGGGAGGGCTGCACACCCCACCAGATGTCCGCCTCCGGGGCTTTGGGGGCCCTTGACAGTGATAGACTTCTGCTGGGTCAGGTCACTAAGCCTCACCCACCGCCCGGAGCCCTGCTGCCCCGCGGCTTCCATTGACTCCTGTTGGGGAAGGTCGTGCAATCCTGCCAGCTGCTTGCCTGCCTCCAGGGCTTTGGTGATTAGCGAGGGCAATTGACTTCTGCTAGGGCAGGTCGAGCAACCAAGCACTTGCATCCTGGAGCTCCCTGGCCCTGGATCACCACCAGCCCCTGCCTAAGAGGGTCGCGCCGTCCCGCCAATCGCGCTCCAGCCTCCAGGGCTTTGGTGACCAGGGAGGGCAGTCTTGCGCCCACCTCCCAGGGTCTTGTCAGCTGGCAGTGGCCAGCAGCTCCAGTGGGGAAGGCCATCCAGCCAGCTGCATGCGTGCGGCATCTGGGGCTTGGCAAATTGCAACAGCAGTTGACTCCTGCTGGGGCATGTCGCCGCAGATGTGCGCCTGCCTCCTGGGACCTCCTAGCACGCGATCACCTTGACCTCCCACCAGAGTGAGCTGTGCCATCCCACCAGGGGCAGGTCGCGCGCCCTTCTCACCCAGCCTTGCCAGCTTGCTTTTGCCAGCAGCTCCTGCCTGGGAGGGTCGTGCCATCCCGCCAGCGGTGCACCTGTCTCTGGGGCTTTGGTAGCCAGCAAGGACAACTGACTTCTGCTACGGCAGGTTGCACCTGCCTCCCAGGGCCTTGACGGCTACACTGACTCCTGTAGGGGTGGGCTGCATCACCCTGCCTGCTGGCCCCGCCTCCCAGGGTCTTGCCGGGTTGTACCCAGGAGAAATCTAGAAGAATTCACTGGCAGAAGGGTTTTAGAAACCATTTCCAAAAGGTGCAAATTCAACATGGGACGGAATCAACAGAAAAACTCTGGCAACCAGAATAACCAGAGTAGAGTCCATCTAAAAATTATAAGTGTATTACATATTTTATTATAAATTGTGATTAATGCATATCCCATATATCAATAAAATGTATTTTGAGGTTCGGTACTCATACCTATATGTACATTGACTTTGGAGTAAAGGGGTGGTTGTTAATCATTTATGAGCAAACAGTATTGGTTGTATAACATACTTTACCTATCCACTCTTGTCAATGCACATTTGGGTTTTTACAATCCTTTTATTATTTTCAAAGAGCTGAAATATTACATGTCTTCCTATTGTCAAACTTTTTAATAGAGGTCGAGACTGTAAATATTTTCAGCCTATGGTCTCTGTCACTACTGCTTCTCTCTGTGGTTGTGGTGAGAAGACTGTATAGACAATCAATAGTAGATGAATGAGTGTGAGCTGAATTAGGCTTATTAGCCTCTGTGTAGCAACTCCTGATCTCAGGTAGTCATCTCAGTAAAATTCACAAGCTAAGTGTGATTAGTTTGCTAGGATTCCCATAACAAAGTACCAAAAACTGGGTGGTGTTAGAAATTTTTCGTCTTATAGTTTAGGAGACTAGAAGTCCAATATCCAGGTGTAGGTAAGGTTGGTCTCTTATGAGGATTATTTAGAAATTTTCTGTTCTAGTCATTTCTTCTTGGCTGGTAGATAACTATCTTTGAGCTATGTCTCTTTACATCATTGTCCCTCTGTCTATTTCTGTGTCCAAATTTCCTCTGCTTATACAGACCCCAGTCACATGGATTAGGGCCTATTCTGATTACCTCTGTAATACCCCATTTCCAAATCAGGTTACATTCTGAGGTGACTGGGAATAAGATTTCAGTATAAGGATTTTAGAAGACACGTTTTAACCCATAACAGTATGAAAATGTTCAAACTTACATGAAAACTAAAAATAGTTTACCAAAGTGGCAATAAATATTTATACTTCTAAGGTATTTCTAAAAGTAACTGAAAATTCCCTGTCAGCATTTAATGTTTCCAGACCTCTTACCTTTTTTCCTAGGCCACAGATAAAAATGGTAACTTATCAATGTTATAGTTTGCTTTTTTTGCAATTACTAATAACACTGAACCTAATCTGATATAGTCAATTTTTATATATTTGTGAATTCAGGCTATTTTCCTGTTTGTTTTCTTTTTAAGTTCTTGCTATTATGTTCGATGGAAAGTTCACATTTACAAAAGTATGTATAGGACTTTTAAATATTATATTTACTTCTCTTTTCAACTTGGAAATTGAAATTTTCTCTCTGCCTTTGGATTAAGTAGTGATCTCCTTATTGCAAAGCAAAATATTTCTTATTATATTTTTAGTAACAATTTTTTTGCAAGGACATTATATTTGTCCATGTTTATTTCTTGATATCATTAGAAATAGTATACTTTTCTAAATGCCATGACTATTTCCATTCCAATTTCTACATTTTGATTAGTTCATATATTTAATCCCAAATTATTACTAAGTATTTGGACATGAAAAAAAATCTCAAGTGCTTGACAGATAGCAAATAGCACCATTTATTACTATTAACAGTTACATTTGTTTTCTTCAAATAGAAATCACTGATTCTATATGTTCTGAGTCTTTCAATATGTTCTTTTTACATCATATCAGATAAATAGATTCTTGGGTGAGTGTAGTAAGTCACTGTATGTTTCTTTTTCTATATAGCATATGCTCTTCCAGGAGTGTACTGGAACAGGTAACTGTACTGTGGGTTATATTCCCCTTTCTTCAACCAAATCATAGTGGTACCACTTCCTAGATGTAGTTTAAGTTCATTTATTTTTAAGTTCATTTTCTTAAATTTAGTTACTTTAAATAGGTACTACTATTCATTCCTTATTGTCTTGTTTTTGTAGATTTTTGGTCAGTTGTTTGGTTAAACAGCTTTTGAGACATTTGGGGTAGTTAAAAATTTGCAGGTTGTGGAAAAGGACTGTGAACAAACATGAACCTGAAGGAGCTGATCCGCAAGACGGCTCCCAAGTGTCTAACCGGCCCTAAATTTAAACTAGAGCCAAAAAGCCATTTGCTGATAAGAGACCAAACATTTTATTCTTAGTTCCCAGAAAACCCACAGATTTTAATCTTTGGGACTTTTAGACATCACCTGAACCAATGATTCAGAGATGACTTAGCTGTATCGATCAAAGAGAGTTCAGTTGTGTCTGGCAGACAGAACTATGCAAGTTTCAATCTTTCATTTACATAAATGTACCTGATTAGGAACCTGGGAAAGAACTTTGTTGTAAAACCTGAGCCATTCCCTTGTTCTCTGCAATGCAACTTCATTTTACACCGAAGGCTGTTTCTCCCTGGTGTGTCAAAACTGCACAATGGAATAGAATCTCTTTCCTACAAATTCTATTTGAAAGACCTTTTGTTCACAGGAGATACAGATTTTGTTCTAGTGAGCTGGGAATAATGTTTCCAGTGCCAAGAAATAGTATGGACTTTTTCCTTCTCTCAGTTCTCTCTGGAACCTGTCAGAGCAGAGATGTTCCCTTCGACTATAAAAATAGATCACGAATTAGGGTCATCATTATAATCTCAACTATGTTAGTCAAGTTGGGTTGTTATAAAAAATTGCTATAGACTGAGTGGTGTTTAAATGACAAAAATTTCTTTCTTTTTGAGACAGAGTTTCACTTTCTTGCCCCTGGTAGAGTGCCATGGCGTCATAGGTCTCAGCAACCTCAAACCCTTGGGCTCCAACAATCCTCTTGCCTCAGCCTCCCAAGGAGCTGAGACTACAGGCACCTGCCACAACAGTGGGTAGTTTTTTAGAGATGGGATCTTACACTTGTACAGGCTAGACTTGAACTCCTGAGCTCAAGTGATCCACCTGCTTTGGCCTCCTATAGTACTAGGATCGCAGGCATAAGCCTCATGCTTTTGCGTTTCCCTTAGATCAGAATGTCAGCCTGGTCAGGTCTGGTGAAGGCTCTCTGTTAGATTACAGCCTGCAAGTGCTCCCTGTAACCTTGCATGGCAGAGAGCAGCGAGAAAGCAAACAAATTCTCAGGTGACATTTTTATAATCATGCTAATCTTATTAGTTTCTACCATAGGAAGTGTTTACATTCCAAAGACTCCACCTTCTAATACCATCACAATGAAGTTAAGTATACACACATTTTTCAAGAATAAAAAAACTCATTCTATACCACCAATTACGAAACACAGAGAAAAAAATATCTTCATCAAAACCTCAGAAGATTTCAGATTTTGAAATTTAGTGGTTCATAGTGCCATAAATTGTTTTTTTCTCTATGATTCTGATCTCTTTTAGATAATATATATTGTTACTATATCAAGGATCTGATGGCTAATTTGTACTTAATTATTATTGACTTACAAAACAGAAGACAATAAATGATTCAAATATTAGATACTTCTTAGAATACAGATGAACACAAGGCCAGGGGCATCTGTTTATTAAAAACATTCTATGAAAGCTCAAATGATATAATCTTTCATCTTAATAAGACTGAAAGTAGTAATTAACAACCTTGATTTATGGACTACTTTTCACTTTATGAGTAATGATTTTGTATTACAGTATTTATAAATCTTACAGTAGTTTAATATGAAAATTTGCAGGGAGTGTGAAGTAATGCTACTGAGCATAGGAGTCATTTGGGAATTAAAAGAATATTGATTGCTTACACTTTGAAGAGATTAACATAATAGATATGAAGAAAAAACATCATAAAAGACCAATAGTTCATCCTTTAGCATAGATTGTTTCTTAGAGAAGACTCGAGATATATTTGTTTGTTTATTTTTTTAAAACAATAGTTTTCATTGTGGCTACTGATGCAAAGAGTTTAGGGTGGTAGCTGATACCTTTAAACTACTATGGAAGGTGATGTAGGCGTTAAAGCAGCTGGTCTACATTCATTCATTTATTCCTTTTACTAATGCAATTCCTCCCTTGACTTGGAGAACATGTCCAAAGAAAGAAAAGAAGACAGGTGACCTAGTCTGTATAAATTAACAATGACGTTTTAGAGAGGGAATTGTCTCTTGCATTAAAGGAACCATACAGGCCTGTACTTGGGTAAGGATTACTTACAGCAAATAAAACTTAAATCTATGTGTCATAGCTAATACAAAGAATTTATGCAAATAGCAAAATTCAAAGATACAATCACCACACAAGACTTCCCTTGCTTCTGACATCAACTACACGTTTTGAGGCTTCTCAAAATAATCTGAAATACAGTAATTCACCAGAAAGACAAGCACAGAAATGAATAAAAAGTGTTATGCTCCTAGTTAAAAGAGTTACAAGAGAAGATATAAGTTAAGTCAGTCAAAGGAAGAGATAAGGGACCCACGATGCAGTGTCCAGAGGGTCCAAATATGGAACTTCCTGTTGTCTTCTCCCTGTGGAGTCATAGACAGAGTTGATTCCACTTGGCCTTATATGTGATCATTCGCATAGAGTATTGTCATCCTGGGAAGCTCAGTGAAACTTTCAGTGTTCAGAGGTTTTATTGTGGGCTCAATGCCATACTCCTACGTTGTTGACCTTTGGTCTTTAGCTCCTTGCAGAAGTTAAGACTAGTACCTTTAATCTCTAGATTTTCCAGTAATCAGGAATGATATTGTGTGGCCCAAAGCTCCACCATAAATAACATTATTAGACAATCCTGTGTCTGAATTTCCAAGCAAACAAATTTTTAGACAGAACATTGCAAGCCCCTAGAAATTTCCTCCCAGTAGCCAAGGAGAGTGTCCAGATTTGTTCTGGAGTACAATAATTCTTCACTACCCAGCTATGTAGCTTGTTGAGTGTAAAATGAAGATGTGTGAAATTCAGTTATTTCCACTGTGTATGCTAATACCACCAATCTCATTAAGGTCTTCATTTGAAAATGCATATCCATATCCTTCCCATATCCAAAATATGCTTTTTAGATATGGGAAGAAAGGCCCTAGGGAACCACCTTCAATGCATCAGACTTCTTCCCGGTTTGTGTGAGATTTTTGATTGCCTACACTCTTGAAATTATTAATGAAGGTGTACATCAAAGAAAATTTTAATTCATTTGAGTTACATTTGGCAATATTATTCTACACATTGTTTCTTTTAAATTACATCTAACTTGAAGGTTATTAGGTCCAACAAGGGTAGGAGTGTTAAGAAAGCAGAAATATAAAATTGGAGACTATATATGACATGAGAAAATTCTTGGTTAGGGTAGGAGAAGTAGAGATGTAGTTTAAAAAAAAAAACTCATGGGAAATTCTGGTGTACATGTCTTATTCCCCATATGGAGAGCTATTTTAAGAGGTCTTCTTACATTCAGCTTTATTCTAACAATATCTATCTATCTATCCATCCATCCATCCATCTTTATGTACAAGATATACAGAATCTCTTTGAACTATTTCCACAATATTTACATAAGTCTAAACATTTCAAAAACAATTTACATTACCATTGCTTCTGCCATCATTTCCAGAATGCTCTGCTTGGTTTAAATATTCGTAACTCTTTTTATAAAATATCATTAGTCTTGTATTTGATGTATTAGAATTTTTAAAATATTCTTTTGTGTTCAAAACTGCATAATGACTACATGAAATAATTTCCTAATGCTTTTCACAAATGTCCTTTGAATATATATATATATATTTTTTTATATATATAGTGTTATAGAAGGAATTCTTCCTCAAATGAAAAGAATTCGAAATTTATATATGTGCATATAAAAATAATAGAAACATCAACAGTATGATAATAAATATACCAAATCAGTCTCTTTAGCCTGATTATTTTTTCCCAAAATTTAAGGACATATTAAAAATTCTATAAGTATACTGTCATAGCAAAATTAAGCAAAAATTATCAATGTAGTGATATAAAGCTTTGGAATAAAATAACTATTATTTAAATCTTCCTATTTCACTAAGCAGCTTTGAAAAAGTATCAAAAGTGCAACTCTTACACACCTATAAAATTAAATATAGGACTTAATGGGTACAGTGCATATTATTTGGGTAATGGGTAACCTAAAAGCCCTGACTTCACCACTACATAACCTATGTGTGTAAGAACAACAACAAAAAAATTTATAATGGCACAACAGTACAGAATATTGAAGTAACTTATATAGATTTAAAATAATTGAAATATTATAAATTAAGTAGCAAAGCATTATACAACTGTAGACTTAGAGGTAATATTAATATCTGTAATATTAAGAAGGTCTGAATCCCTGTTTTCAAGGCAGCAAAAATTGGCATGTTGACTTGGGAGAGTAACTGAAGTAAAAGATTTATCATGAAAATTTTTGAAAGATTTTAACAGTTTTTATTTTTACTACTGAGTATCTGGATTTTCAGTCACATAGAAAATAAGATAGATAGATAGATAGATAGATAGATAGATAGATAGATAGATAGATAGATTTAAAAAGCATAGTTTAAACTTTTCTAGAAAACTGAAGAATTAAAAATAAATCACTGCCTGACTATACATTAGAAATGAGATACATACAAAAATAATTCATAAAATTATTCATAAGTTGATCTCTTTGTAAAGATAATAGGGCAACATTTTGGTAAAATAAAATATGATGTCAACATCAGAAAAACATAAGGTTGAAATTATATAAAAATCTTAGAAACAGGTACAAATAAAATATGTCAGAGCCCTCTTTTGAGCACTTTTGCTTACTATAGTTTCAGACCATATTCTACCTTGGTCTGAAATATTAAATATAACATTTCAGAAATAAACCATGAATAAATTTTGAATTGCATGCCGTTCTGAGTGGTATGATGAAATCTTGTATCATTGAGCTCTATCCATCTCAACTAATGGAGATCTGAATCATCTTTACATTGCAGCAACAAGCAGAGAAACAGACCAATTCCTATATGAAGATATGATAATTCTGAAATTATATAAATTCAATAGACTGTTCCATAAGTGTTATTGGGACAATTCAGGAAAAAATAAAAGAAATTTGCACAGCACACTACATAACAAAACCAATGCCATTTGACATCTAAAACGTAACTGAGACAATTGGTACTTTATTATCGTTTTATTCTTTTATTTTTCAGATTAATATGGGGGTACAAAGGTTTAGGTTATGTTGTTTTCAATTCTAAGGTAAAGTTCAAGTTGTAGTTAAGCCCTTACTTAACTCAGGGGTCATGCTGAATACCCTCACGTTGTGCACATTGGGTTAGGTGCTGCCATTGCCCTCTATATTGGTGTTTTATCTTTCCTGTAGGTGTTTATATCTTGGTTTTATATTAGCAGAAAATTAGTACTTGAAATTTTTTAGCAAAAGTCATTCTCCCCTCTCATACGCTTCCTGCCAGCCACACTAGGTTCCTTGCAATTTCTGCTGTACCACAGGACTGCTTTTGTATTAATATCTCCTTGCACTTACTGTTTCTGGATGTTACTCACCTGATACCTTCCTTCATGGCTTGTTCCTTTGCCTTTTCAAGTCTTCTCTCTAAATTCTTCCACTTCTTATGGGACATCCATCCCCACCACCTCCTATTGCTTGGACTCTATGTTCCTTCACTGCTTAATATTTCTCTATAGCACAATCAGCAACAGTGACTTGCTGCACATTTTATTTATTGATGTGTTTGTGATCAGTCTCTGTCATCTGAATCAAGCTCCAAGGGACAAGATTTTTGTTTTGTTTTTGGTTTTGTTCTACTAATCCCAACACCAAGAACATTTATTGGCATAGAAATAGTACTGATAATTTTTATTGGATACATAGATGGAAAAAATTGCAGTACATAAAATTGAGATATGATTTGTATTTATCACATAAAAAGCATTCCTATGAATCAATTAAAATAACACAAGTCAATAGAAGAAGGGCAGAGACAAGAACAGGAGATACTTGAGACCAATGAATATAGGTAACTATGTTCAATCACATTAATCAGGAAACCACGAAGTAAGACAAAACAAGATATCAAACAATAATAGATCATAATCTGTAAATTGAAGCATCCAAAGCATCAAAATAAAAGAGTCTCCTTATTTCTTGCCTGATCCTCTAAAATGAAAGTAAACTACATGGCTTATGGATTGTCCTGCCAGCTACCACGAGAGACATGTCATTTCTGAGTGTGGGGAGAATCTGAGCAGCAACTGTCCAGATTCCAGAAGTGGGTCCAGAAGTATTAATGATTTAGTGTGGTATTTGCAAGAGTCAACTTGGAAATTAAGGTATATTTTGTAATATAACATTAACAGGGATATTTCCAAGGCAGGCAAATGGTTATTTAATAATTAATTAGCTTGATTTGCAAATTGAAAATATTTAAGACATATGGCTTTTACTTCACTCTTGCCACAGGCCCTTCAAATATTAGGAACTTCCCTGAAATTTTTACACATAGATAGAGACCTCTATAGGCAGGTCCAAAACCCATAAAATAATCCAAATTTTTAAGAAAAGTTGAATGGGTTTAAAAAAATCCTTAATGTATTCATACTATTATGTACATTGGTAAAAATGATTACTTAAATTCACTGACAAGTTTTGTAGAAGTTCACTAGATGAAGCTTAAAAATACAATGGAAGTGAACCTAAAAGTTCTCTAAAAAATAAAGTTTATGAACTATAAATAAACATTTTCTATTATATATGTACATGCAAATGTATTTATAGTTGCATATGTGTATATATGTGCACACACACAGACACACACACTAACCACAAAAAAGTCAAGTTCCAAGTACAACATATATGGTTTGCCTTCCCTTGGAGTTGGCTGCAGGGGTGTGTGCCCTGTGCAGACACATAGGGCTGCATTCTTTTTATTTATTTATTTATTTATTTTTTTATTATTTTTTTTTTTTTGGGCTGCATTCTTGATGTAAGGTTCACCTGGTCAATATTATAAAATTCTTACTAATTTTTGAACAGGGGCCACCATTTTCATTCTCACCGGCCTCTGTAAGTTATGTAACCCTGGCCCAGTTCCACTTACGTATACCTTACAGGCAGCATATCATTTAAGAAAAAGATTATGTGTAGAAAATCTGCACAGAAAATAAATAACGATTAAGACAAAATTTAGGATACTTTGTATCTGTGGGGGAATGGTGAGGATGCAATTGGGAAAGAATGTACATTGAGTTTCAAAATTTTCTTTCTTTTTTTTTTGAGACAGAACCTCAAGCTGTCCCCTGGGTAGAGTGCTGTGACATCACAGCTCACAGCAACCTCCAACTCCTGGACTCAAGCAAGTCACCTGCCTCCACCTTCCAAGTTGCTGGGACTACAGGCACCTGCCACAACGCCTGGCTTTTTTTTTTGGTTGCAGCCATCATTGTTGTCTGGCGGGCCTGGGCTGGATTTGAACCCGCCACCTTAGGTGTATGTGGCTGGCCTCTTAACCACTTGAGCCACAGGTGCCAAGCCAGAGTTTCAAAATTATTGATAATATTTTATTTCTGAAGTTTGTAAAAGTATTTGTTTTACTGTAATATTAAAAAATGTGTTATATTTATATACAAAACATAATAATGTACTTTACAGAAAATTATATAAAAACTAATAAATAGGAATGTAAATATAAATAACAGATTTGATTACAGAAATAAGAAAGTGACTATGTGGTAAGATATAAAAGACAAATCAAGCAAATATAATTACAACATATATGCAAAGGTGGAATTACTTACATTACTAAAAGAACAAATCCTGTAAATATATACAAAAAAAATATTTTCTAAGTGAAATAATGAGGCAAGATATGAGCAGGTCATTTCAAGAAAAGAATAATAATAAATACATATATTCACCATCATGAAAAATCAGTGAAAAAATTTAAATAATAGGATTTCATTTGGGCTTATCCAATAAGAAATTTTATGTTAAGTGTTCAGTGTTTGGAAAGGTGCAGGAGATAGACACTTGTACTATTCATATAAATTGGCATAATTTGTTAAAAGGCGATATTTGTCAAAACTCTTAAAATGTAATTATATTTGATCATATCCAGAAATACATTTTTAAGAACTAATCATTTGTCCAAATAAAAACTTTTGAAATTTAAACTTCTTTAAAATGATCAAAAACTGGGTGAACTTAATTGTCTAATAATAGGACACAGACTAAATAAATGGATGGTGTACATGGAATAATAAGTAGTAAAAGTTACATTAAAGGGAGAAATAATAAATTAAGAATGCACAAAATTCCCAGTGGCTGAATTCTGTGGATGGAAATTAGGTAAAGATATTATTTAGTTTTCAGTGCATTCATATAATTTTTAAGTTTTCAATAATGGGTAGGTGTTGCCCGTAAAGAAAACGTGTCTTCAAAATAATATATTCAGTTTGATATTTTTATCCTTACTTTTTCCCTTGCAAGTGTTTTGAGGGTTTTCTTTTTTTGTATTTATTATAAGACAAACATTTCGAGACCTTTCAAATGTTTGCAGTTTTCTCATCTCAACGTTTTCGAAGACTCACACACACATCGAGGAGTTCCTGCCTTTGACTTGCCAGGTGAAGCAGCCTCTTGCTATACTGCAAAACACTGATAAGAAAACACCCAGAGCAGCTGTCTATCCGTCCACATAACCCAGCGAATATAAAGCCCCAAGAACTGGAGAACCCAGGCTCAGTAGCTTACACATCCATTAATTCATTACGTTCTTTAAAATTATTCTCTTCTCCAAATTGTACTTAATTTGATATCACTCTTTTTGGTGTATGACACTGTTAAACTACATGTGAAGAGAATAAAGATAATTAAAAAAAAATAGCCAGCAATACTATTAAGTCAATGGAAATATGACTCTGTTTCTTCCCTAACATTATATGTGAGTGAAAGATACTAGATTTGTAGACTCCAAATATCTCTTAATTGATAATGTTACAGATTTAGAACTCTGAAGATCAGTTTAGAGATTTTAGCATCCCCCAAACAAATTGAGATCTCTCATTCTGGCTCTCCCTGCACAATTCTCCCAAGAAAATTAGGATCTGTGGATTTCACAGATTCACATCTGTAGGTAGGTAGATAAAATATATCACACATATGTGTGTATGTATAACACAGATATATCATTAATTAATGTTAAATGATTTAACAATATATATTAATTAAATTGAATAATATATATGAGTTATACATATATGAATTATTATATAATTAAATATATATTTAAGTTCAATCTCTTATTTATAGGTAGTTTGCCACAAATTATATTTCAGCATTATTTTACTGGCTTACGACTGTACCCATGAATTTATTTCAGCAGCACCCCCTACAAATCAGCATTATCATTGTATTAAAAATAAAGAACATATTTAAAGCATTGTTTCTTAACAACTGAAAAGAAGAAAATTGTTTTTATATTTAGCTGAATTGAGAATTGTAAAATTCTATGTTAGCAATTCAGTTTTTTTTTTTTTATTTTTGTATTATTTTTAGAAAGGATCTGTATTATTCTTAGAAAGGATCACATAGCTAATCCTTCAAGAGCGCTGGCCCAGTCGTCATTTCCAATAGGCTACCAATACTACAAGTTGACATTCTGTAAAGCCCTAATCAGTGCAGCTCCATTTTTTATGCTGCCTTAATAGTATAAGGTGTTTGAACAAATGGACAGTTTGAGTTAAAAGCCTAAAAATTTGATTCATTTTTAATTGTGTTTTACTCCATAAGAACTTGTTAGAGAGGAAAAAAAAATCCACCATTCAAAAGCAGTCTATTTTACCCTAAATGCCCTTTAACGAGGTTAGTGCACCTAAAGCAGTTTTGACTTTTTCATGCTGCATTTGGACCTTCTTTGTTTGGTTGACATATGTTTTCCTGTGTCAGCTATTTTCAGCTGATGAACAGGCTATTGAAACATTATTAACCAATGAACTTTGAATTAAACCTGTATTCAGCAATGATAGATTTACTGTGGTTATTCTGATTAGGCAGAACTGTGTTCAAGAACTCAGAACAGGGTTTTCAAAATTTGCGAAGAAAAATGGAGTAGTTAATGTACATACTTACTTTGTATTTTATTTGCGAAATGTATCAATACATTTCTTAAACAAAAGTAAGTTATTTGATAAATACATTCCTAATAAATGGAACGTATTCTCATTAGTCTAGAATACTGCTGAATATACTATCAGTATGTTAGGTAAATGGCATTCTCTAGCGAGAATTTCTTATTAACAATTTTAGCTGGATTGTTGGCATTTAACTGAGTATAACTTTTATTATTTTAAATGTTACATATCCTTATTTAATCCACTATGTTATTTATGCTGTGATTAGCTTGTCCAATGACCTCTGGAAATGGCTATCATATTCCTATCATACTCTTTTCCTTTTCTATTTGTACACTAATTTATATTTGACATACACAATAAAAAATAAATTTAAGTAAAGATATGTCCTTACCCATGTTACTGAGTTTATTTTTTTATTCGCCTTCCGGAATATTTATCAGACTTGGTGGTAAATTTTTACCTTGACTTGAACAATGCAATGTGTAAGGACTGTTCTAGATAACAATCTTTCAAAGGAAGCAACAAATTCATAAGCATATCTTGTAAATTGAGATACAAATTCCATACTACCTAACTATAGTATAACAATAGCTAATGGTAATGTTCAAAGATAATTTAAATGGAGGTAAATCGATTCGGAGGAAGCCAATTACAGGACACAAATTAATTCATTTAAGGTACTTTTCCCCTTTTTACCTGTGAGGATACCAAACTTTAAAATAATCTCCATAGAGAACCTGACCACAAATACAGGTTTACCTGGGGCAGTCCTGAGTTTAGCTTACTGTCGTGATATAATTATTCATTGAGCTCTCTTTTACTCTCAAAAGTCCCTGTTTGAATGATAAATTATATGGTCACTCTTGCTACATGCAGTAGAGACTGGCAGAACGAAGTGAAGTGACAGCCAGAGCACAGCAGAGAGAACAGGACGCTGAAGGGTCAAGGGCATGTCTGGAAAGAAAGGAAATAGTGGCTTTCACAACTGTCATTAGCTCTTTAGTTCCCAAAGTTTTATGTATCAGTTCAGAAATTCTCCATGGAAAAAAAATTCCTCTATGAAATATAATTATAACAAATTAACCTTTGGATAAAAAATCATAACATGCCATCACAGTAAATTCTCAGAATACCTATAGAAAATAATATCTGTTAACATCAAAAAGAAGTAATATTCTATGAATAGGGTTATTACATATTTTATTATCCAAACCAGTATTCCTGAAAGTAAGGGGAGACTGTAGCACTAATAATAATTAACCCAGAGTACAGTGTGAATGGAAATTGTCCTTAGTAAGCCGGGATGATTTGGTACAATCTACAGGTTAAGATCACTTCAACATATCGTTCACATAAATCTCAGTCCATTTAATCAGCTTAGAATCTCTATCAATATTCAAAGCGTAATGCCCAAAACAATACACGGGCTCTTTTGTAGTAAACAGTATGTGCTTGGTTCCTGCTTACAGCCATTATTGTGTAAATAAAGTGAGTACCATTCCGGTTGCAGGGATGTGGAAAAATGGGAGAGTACAAAGTACTAAGTCTCTCTCTCTTTTTTTTTCTTTTTTAAAGCAATCAGTTGACCTGGACAGTGTCCGTTGAAGAAGATATCATAGAATTTTAATAGAATAAAATCCTTAGTAGTCAAAAAGACATTTTGGCATATGAAATAGGGGTGTTCAGTGAAGCAGAAAGGGAGACTTTAGACATCAAGATAAATTAATTCAGTAATTTGAGAGGTAACATGTTACTTATCTTTAAACGGAATTAATTTCGCATTTGAATATGAATGTATATCATGTCAACAGGTGTACCTATAATCAAAAGCATTTCTTGAATACAAGTAAGCAACAATTTTATTGCATAAAGAAGTTTCATAAAGTATATACACATCATAAAAACCTAACTTGCTTTAAACATTCATGAGGGGATTTATAGCTGAAAGGATAAGAAACAACTATTAAAGTTCATAGTTTTTAGTTTACCACATCTTCATTAACTTACAGCTCTAACTTCATGCAGTTAAATTTGAAAACAACGTTTAGTTTAAGCTATTCCGAAAAGTACTTTTCTAACTTTATACCTGATTATTTAAATACAGGTCAGCTAATAGAAAAAAAAAAAGAAAGAATCGGGAAATCAGTAGTTTTGATTTTTGGGAAATGTTGTGACAAACACGGGAGGTCATGATACCATAATAAATTCTGAGGGAATAGGGGCAAAGACATTTGAAAAAAGAAGGAGAAAAGAAAATTGTGCTTCTGTGCCTTAGGAGATTGCAGAATGGTAAGATTCAATATAATTTTCCTTGTTTGGTTTGACGGAGCAGGTGATGAGTTTCTAATGAAGACTGACCTGTCATTGTAAGTGATGTCCTGTGACAATCCCGTTCTTCTGCCCCTGGCCACTTTAGCTCATAGATGTATGCAGGCAATATGTTGAGGCTGCATTGCCCCCTAGCTTCCCAGTGAATTCTGCCAAAGGGGAGTAACTACATGAGATCAGAGTAAAGCGAGAGGCTTTATTTCCTAATAACATCCATGTAGTGCATGCTCTGATCTTATTACACACCTCTCAGAATAGCCTCATTTGCTCTGTGATTTCAGTAATCATGCTGCTTCCATCCCTCTGGGCATAGTTGTGAATATAGTTCTGCCTTTAATAGCCTGAGTTATTGTATTATGTTTTGATTCCCCGACATTCACCTGTACTTTTAAAAATAGTCTCTTTATTAAACATTTCTTAAGTTATCTTAAGTATGTCATGTTTTCTATTTGAAACTTGTATAATTCCAGAAAAGCATAAAAGAGATATTTCATTGGGCTGTATTTCTGTGAACGACCTAGTTATGCTTTCCCTGGGAAAATCTGTTATGCTATCTTTTCCTCCATTTTAAGATATTATTTTTTGACAGGTGTGATAAGTAGACATGATCAAATCTTAGGAATCATGTCATATATCAAACCTTTAGTCTTTGTGACGTGGCTCAGAAAGAAGCAGTGACATTAATAGTCTTTTGTCAGTTGTGTGTCTCGCTAGTACTCACCTCTCTCTTAGGGCAAGGATCTTAAAAATAGGCTTATAGAAAAATTGTACATTTTACAAAAGAAACAATTTTGGCCTATTTGTTCATGAAGTCATGTATGTATGTGAAAATATCCAAATTGTTGTTATCTTAAATATTTGATGTCTAGATTTTTTGTTTCTGTGTTTCATGTATAATCTAGCTTTGCCAAACAGGTACAAAGTACTTGACTATTACTACTGCATCATAGAGGGAAAATGATTTTGGTGAACCATATGGCATGTTGGCTGCTTAGATTCTTCTATCAGGTGTACAGATTAAGCACTTTGAATTTAAGAATGACATTTAGCATCCGCTAATGCACAAGGGCACCCACCTCTATGCTTAAAATAAATAATACAATTATTACTTTTTTTATTCTCAACTATACCCCATTAGAAAAATACCAAATGAACACTTACCAAAGCTAAAGGAATTTCTCTTGAATACTAATTTTGAAAAACATCTATGAGAAAAAAATTTTTAAAGGCCTAGTATGATCAGTAATTCCAAAAGACACTATATGACATGTCCTAGAAAGATTAAAAAACACATTAAAGGCTCTGATAAGTATAATAGTAAAGAAATCTTAACACTTAATTCAGCCCAAAATTATTTGATATTTTTGTATAGAACTTAACATCTATCTCATTTTTTCAAAGAATATATTCTAGATAAAATTGTCTTATAGAGGTAATGATGACAGTAATTGGAAAATTTTTGCTATTCCTATTAAAATGTTTTATTCATTTATTCCAATAATATTTCTCTCTAAAGGGCAACAAGTTCATGATCCTTGTCTGATATCAACCCCCAAATCTTGAAAAATAGTAAAAGAGGATAGTAATTAATTTGTCCTCATGCTAAAACTTCAATGACATGTTGTTATAACTCTTCTGTGAGATAAGCAAGAAATACTGAAATGGAGAATTAGCTGTTTTTATGATTTCATGCCATGCAATGCTCTATGTCCTTGAGGAGGAAAATGTAGGGGATGAACAGAGGGGTTTAATGAAGACTTGGTATAAAATAAGATGACTTGCCTAAGACTCAAACCCAGCAATTTTCAACGTTCCACTGTACCCCATCTGAAAAATGGTGCACATCCATAGCAGTGACTCATCAGGATTTTTTTTTTTTTCCAATCAGAGGGCACATCTCCCTATGTGTTTATATCTCATAGGATGTGGTTGAGTATGGAGCCAGGACAAGGGAGCAAAGAATATGCATAGTTAAAGAAAGTCACCCAGTGTAATTCATTCAATTTTAACTTGAATGTATCCATGGAAACTACAATGTTGACAGATGAGGAGCTATGGAGCTGCAATACAACCTCAGCTATTAATTCAGTCAATGTTTTCCTTTGCTCCTGCCAAAGCCAAGAGAGAGTTATATGCTAGGAAGTACTTATCTTTCTCATTATATTCCTGTAACTACCCTTCTCATTTGCATATATTTGAAGGCAAGGCTATTTGTTTCCACAAAATTTTGTTAGAGAAGAATCTATATATAATTGGGAAAATTATGCATGTCAACAATTTTTCTGTAATCCTGTTGCTCAAAGAGCAGCGATGTGTGATTAGATTATTTTAGAATAGAAAATCCTACATCTCACAGACTTCTCTGCATACACTAAAAACTTCTAAAATGAGCTCATCTACTTTATTGAACATTTGAGTATAACATAGGTATAGAAAATGTACAAGCACTAAATCTATAGTTTGATGAATTTTTCACCAGTTGAACACATTTATAATCAACACACAAACCAGAGAATAGATATGTTGAGCATCCTACAAGGCTTCTTTCCCCCTCTTTGCAGGTACTATGAATGAAAGGGTAATCACTAAGCTGACTTCTATACCCTAGATTAGTTTTGCTAGTTTTGAATTTTATATAACATTACTTATACTTGACTTTTTTGTTTGCTCAGTATTGCGTTTCTAAGCGTTACCTAGATTGTAGTGCGTAATTGCCATGACTGTGTGAATTAACCACAATTTATTTATGTATTCTTCTATTGATGAGTTCGTACATATTTTTCAGGTCAAGTCTATTACAAATAATGCTTTTATCAGGAACATTGTACGTTTATTTTCATAAACACGTCCATGCACTGCTTTTAGGAGTACTAGTAGGAGTGAAATTGCTCAGTTATACATAATCCATTAGGGACAGTGGCAGTTTACCAATTTGTAAAATTTTTCCTCCTACCAGGATTGATCATCATCCTGACCTACTTTAATATTCTTTGTCATTTTTTTTCCATTTTAACCTGTCTATGAGGTATATAGCAGTATCTTACATTGGTTTTAAATTGGTATCCTAATTTGCTTTTAAATTTGAAGTTAAATTAATCTTAAACAGTAACTGAAGAATATTTTAAAGTAAATTTAAATGTAGTCAAAGACACAAATGAAGTAAGATTCATTTCATACATTCACCATAAATCTCAATGTGCTCTTCTCTCATGGTATGTACCATAATATTAAATTGGATAGTTATATTTTTATATTAATATTTAAGCATTCTTTATATATTCTGGATATGACTATGTGTGTATGTATGGAAACGTATACATAAACATGCACACATGTGGGTGCATATATGTGTACATACATGCATATGCAAACAAACAATGTTCTTTGGATTGCCTTTGATTCTCTTCATGGTGCACTTTGATGAAAATGATTATTTTAACTATAACATAACTCGATTTATCATTTTTATTTATCCTTACCATTTTCTTTCCTGTCTAGGTAATTTTTGCCTATGCCATAGTAATCGGATGTTCTCTTATGTTTTTGCTTTCTAAAAGCTATTATTTTTACCTTTTATATTTAGACTTACAATCCATCTTGAATTGATTTTTATATATGACATGAGTTAGACCTAGGATTATACTTATACTTCTATAAAGTTCAAAATGCCAGAATTAAGCTAGGGCATTAGAAGTCAACTTAGTGATATCCATGGCAGTGGGAAAGAAGAGTTAGGGGAAACTTCTAGAGTATTGAAAGTCAGCCCAACAATACACACAGATGTTCAACTGAACCACACCTTTATTGAAAAGACCACGCTTTCTTCAGTACTTACAGTGTTATCATAAATCAGATGATCTAGAAAGTGACATGGTTTGCTTTGAACTCTGTATTATTCCATCATTGTACTGTTCTACCCTTGCAGTAATTCCTGATTTAATTTCTAAAGCCTTATCATAAGTTTTTTTTTTTTTTTTTTTGAGACAGAGCCTCAAGCTGTCCCCCTGGGTAGAGTGCCGTGGCATTACAGCTCACAGCAACCTCCAACTCCTGGGCTCAAGCGAGTCTCTTGCCTCCGCCTCCCAAGTAGCTGGGACC
>CAUYTI010008905.1:0-21272 GCA_963575145.1 Galago senegalensis | reverse complement strand
CGCCCGCCACAACGCCCGGCTATTTTTTTTTTGGTTGCAGCCGTCATTGTTGTTTGGCGGGTCCAGGCTGGGGATTCGAACCCGCCACCTTAGGTGTACGTGGCTGGCGCCTTAGCCGGTTGAGCTATAGGCGCCGAGCCTTTAGAGATAGTCTTGCTGTTGCTCAGGCTGGTTTCTAACCCCTGAGCTCAGGCAATCCACCTGTCTCATCCTTCCAGAGTGCTACAGATGTGAACCACCGTGCCCAGCCTCATAATTTTTTTTTTTTAGCAAATCTGAGACATTATATCATTTTACTCATAAATATTTTAATAAGTAGTTCTAAAAAAAAGACTTAAAAAATCTTATGTACTGGCTTGGCGCCTATAGCTCAACCGGCTAAGGCGCCAGCCACGTACACCTAAGGTGGCGGGTTCGAATCCCCAGCCCAGATCGCCAAACAACAATGATGGCTGCAACCAAAAAATAGCTGGGCGTTGTGTCGGGCGCCTGTGGTCCCGGCTACTTGGGAGGTGGAGGCAGGAGACTTGCTTGAGCCCAGGAGTTGGAGGTTGCTGTGAACTGTGATGCCATGGCACTCTACCCAGGGGGACAGCTTGAGGCTCTGTCTCAAAAAAAAAAATCTTATGTACTATTAATACTATTATCACAACAAAAAAATTGACAATGACTCCTTAACATAATAAATTATTACACCTGTTTTTAAATTTTTATTGTCTAATGAATGTTTTTTATTTCTTTGTAGACATAGCATCTTGCTCTGTCACCTAGGTTGGTGTGCACTGGCAGGTCGTAACTTTACTGGAGGTTCGTGTGATCCTCCTGCCTCAGCCTCTTAAATAGCTAAAACTACAGGTGTGCTACTCTTTGGCTAATCTCTCCTGTCCTCTACTCCTCTCCTCTCCTCTCCTCTTCTTTCTTTCTTTTGACAGAGTCTCACTGTGTCATCCTGGTGTCATCATTGCTCACAGCAACCTCAAACTCTTAGGCTCAAGTAATCCTCTTGCCTCAGCCTCCCATGTAGCCGAGACTACAGGTATGCACCACAACCCCAGGCTAATTTTTCTGTTTTTAGTAGAGATGGGTCTCACTCTTGATCAGGCTGGTCTCAAACTCTTGAGCTCAAGCAATCTACCTTCCTTGGCCTCCCAGAGCACTGCAACTACAGGAGTGAGCCACCATTCTCAGCCTTGGCTAGTTTTTCTTATTTTTTATAGAGATGGTGCCTCACTATACTGACCAGGCTGTTCTTAAACTGCTGGCCTCAAATGATCCGCCCTCATCATCATCCTAAAGCACCTGGATTACAGGAGTTACCTACTATGCTTAGGCCATAAATGGGATTTTAAAAAATCATTTTTAAAAAATCATTTCAGGCTTGACGCCTGTAGCTCAGAAGTTAAGGTACTGGCCACACACACCAGGGCTGGTGGGTTTGAGCCCAACCCTGGCCTGCCAAACAACATTGACAACTACAACAACAACAAAAATAGCTGGGCATTGTGATAGGCACCTGTAATCCCAGCTACTTGGGAGGTTGAGGCAAGAGAATCCCTTAAGCCCAAGAGTTTGAGGTTGCTGTGAGCTGTGACTCCGTGCCACTCTACCAAAGGGTGACATGGTGAGACTCTGTCTCAAAACACACATACACACACACACACACACAAAAAAAAACCATTTCAAGTTAGGATACAAAAACCTTCACTACAACATTGTAAAAGTGAAAAATTTGAACCAACCTACCCACATACACATAACGGGAATCCTGTGCAGCTGCTAAAAAAATGAGGCAGTTCTAGAAAGAAAGATTTCTACAAATACTTGTTTAGTGAATAAAAGCAGTTGTAAAACAATCCTACTTTTGTAATACATAATTTACATATTTATGTTTTTGAATTATTAGGTGAAGTTTGGGAGGTAGATCTTGGGAGTGGAAGTGTGTTATGTAGGAGAAATGGGGACATTCATACTTTTACATGACATAGTAAAACAGTATAAATTGCTTTTATAATTTAAAAAATAATTTGCTCTGACCTGATGGCTCATGCCTCTAATCCCAGCACTTTGAAATGCTGGAGCAGAAGGATCCTTCGAGGCCAGGAGTTTGAGACATAGGGAGACCTTGGGCTCTACAAAAAATAAGCTTAGTGTGGTAGCATGGGTCTGTAGTGTCAGCTGTACTCCAGCTGTAGTGCCAGGCTGAAGCAGGAATATCTTTACTTGAGTCCAGAAGTTTGAGGTTGCAGTGACCTATGATATTGTCACTGCACTCTAGCCTGGGCAACAGAGCAGAAGTTGTTTCAAATACATAAATAGATACATAAATTTTATACTGTAGAAAACAAAAGACATCCTAAGTGAAATTAAAAGACAAATTATAAACTAGAAAATCTGTAACACATATTGAAAGCAATGGTACGCTATCTGTAATACATAGAATTTCTACAGATCAGTAAGAAAAGGGTATTTGAAATTTAAACTTTTTTTTTTTTGAGACAGAATCTCACTTTGTCACCCTTGGTAGAGTGCCTTGGGTTTAAAATTCCCAGGTTTAAGCGATTCTCTTGCCTCAGCCTCCTGAGTAGCTGGGACATGGGTGCCTGCCACAGCACCCGGCTGGTTTTAGAGATGAGGTCTTGCTCTGGCTCAGGCTGGTCTGGAACCTGTGAGCTCAGGCAATTTACCCACTTCAGCCTCCCAAGTTCTGGTATTACAGGCATGAGCCACCAGGCCCAGCTGAAATTTCAGTTTTTTAAAGGAAATGAGGCAGTAGATTGCAGAAGAAGTAGAACTGCCCAATGCACATGGAAACAAACTCAACTTCACTAACAAAGAAGTAAAAATTAAAATGCCAAAGTGAAAAGATATATAGTATCCAACGTGGGGTAGGGCAAAGATTGGGATATAAACTACTAAACTTTTTTCACCAAATAATTTGACAATATCAACATGTAAAGTGTGGACTGTTCTGACAAGATCTGGAGGAATAAGCACTTTTAGGCATTGCTGATAGGAGTGTAAATTGCTACCATCTCACGGAGGGCAACGTGGCATGATCTTCCAAATTTCAAATACAGATACTGTTCGACCCAGTAACCCACTTTCAGGAACTTCTCTGACACCTATACCTACACATATGGAAATGACTAGGGAACAAATTTATTTATTGAAGCATTATATACAGTAACAACAGATTAAAAAAATTTTCAATGTCCACCAAGAGGGCACCAGCTACATAACATACATTATGGTCACTCTAGTTCATATAAATGAAATACTACACATTTTTTTTTCAATTTGCATTTTTTAAAAAATATGGAACGCTTCACGAATTTGTGTGTCATCCTTGCACAGGGGCCATGCTAATCTTCTCTGTATCATTACAATTTCAGTATATATGCTGCCGAAGCAAGCACCTACACGTTTATTTTTTAAAAGTTCTTTACATTCTAAGACATATTGAAAGAAAAAATAATAGAGCTGCAGTGACTTGCACAAGCATAAACATTATCTGGAAGGACATATTTGAAAGTAAGTGGCTGCCTGTGAACCGCTAGGAAGTGGGTGAGGGGTAAAAAGATGGGAGAAATTTTCTACTGCATATTTTTTAAAAAGTGCCTGGTGTTTGCCTGTAATCCCAGCTATGTGGGAGTTAGAATACAATCTGCGAAACAGAGAGAGATGCCATTTGTTGATGTTTGAGAAATAAAGACGTTTTCATGAATTAATTCCTTATTTTACGATTAAATGAAAAATGTTAAAATTATGTGTAAATCTTTTGAAACAGCAATCACGCGGCTAGAAATTTATCCCACAGAAACACTCACAGAAGGACACAAAGACCCTTGCGGTGGGAGTTTACTTCACAATATTTATGTTAAGGAAAACCATTCTGACCTCGGTCCAAAGGTTACAGAAGGAGGCTTTCCCCAAGCAAAGGAATACTGTACTTTACAGTTCAGCCACTGTACTGGTTCAGCAGAAAAGACGATCACTGCAGATTAATTTTTTAAAAAGGTAAATTGCAAAACAGCTTATGTAATACGGTTATGCTTTGATTTATGTTTGTATAAGAATTCGGGGAAAATCATCTGGAAGGACATAGGGGAACTGGCGACGGTGGCTATTTCTGAGAGCATTTCCAGCTTCCAGGGCTCAGTGAGTTTTTTGTTTTAACGACTATGTATTACTTTTTTGAATTAAAACCTCTATCTGCCTAAGTTGCAAGTGCGACCCCATGGGGTTCTCTGCCCAGCCCTAGCTCCGCACAGCTCCGGGATGGGGTGGCGTGGGTCTGGGGGAGGGCTCTGAAAGTTAATGCTTTCAGCAAAACACTAAAGAACCCGTGGTTCCAATTGCCCGGTTATTTTTAGCTCCAGCCCAGGGCTGCAGGCGTGTGAGTTGGGAGGGGCAGGGGCGCAGATTTATCCAGTTATTTCTGTCTACCCGCTGGCTGGCTTTGCGGGTGGAACCTCACACCCAGCAAGCAGCCTGAGAAAGCTGGGGGACTTACTCTTGACCTTGAGAACAGCCCAGCGTTTCCTACGACCTCCCGCTCCAGTCGGGGCCGCCCTCTAAGCGGCCTTCGGGCAGGCGATCCAGCTACCAGTAAAAAAACAAGCAAACAAACAGGTTGAGGGTTTTTTAGGATTTGTATTTCAGTGGTTCCCAAAGTTCGGGGTCATCCAAACCAAATTCCAAAAATATGTTTTCAACTTTATATATTAATAATTACTCTATGTTCTGCCAGCATCTCCGTATAAGAAGGGCATTGTAACATCAAAAAATAAGGAGGTAAACATAGAACACAGCTTCTCCGGGAGAAGGCTGCTGTCGGCTTTATCCTTGCGGAAACAGGCGATGCTGAAGGGTTTTGTCTCATTTCTTTTATATGACAAATATTCACTGAGTGTCTACTACGTGCTAAGAACAAATCTCGCGTAGATCCCATGGATTTACCTGGCCCGGTGACCACCACCTGCGTGGTCCCCGGGAAGCAGTGAGGGAACCCGGCCTCCAGGCACTCTCCTCCCTTGACCCCAGCGCCCCAGTTTCTAACCTGCCACCCCTGATCCCACGGCTGGCCGTGCGGGTCAGGAACCGCGACTTTCCTTGAGAAGCTGCGTGCGGGCAGCCTCAGCCAGAATCAGTCTGGCACACAGGAGGTGCGCACTGATGTTTGTGGAATGAGTCAAAGAGCGAAAAAGGCCTAGGCGAGATGAAGATGGTTCAGCGGGGTACGTACGTAGCCTTTGCCGGCGGCCCCTGGAACGTTACAGCGCACTTCTCCATCCAGGTACGCGGGTCCTGCTCTCTGTGTCAGCACACTCCATGGCGGTGCCCGTGAGAACTCGGGATGGCCCTGCTATCTGTGTCCCTGGAGTTGGATGCCACCGGAGGGCATAACCAGCATTCGTCCTCTGTAAAAGAGCCCCGGAGGCTAAAACCTCAAACCACCCACCCAGACCAAGAGTCAAAGAAGAACTAGACGCCTAGACCACCCTGGTTCCCACTCGGCCTCCATGTCCTCTAATCAGAGGTTCAAACTGGGGTACGTACCCCCCACCCCGAGATGCACAGCCAGGTAACTGGCTACCAGCTCTCCCAGGGGAATCAGATCAATAGCTATTTTATATTAAACAAAGAGGAAGTAGGCAAAATTCATAAGTTCTTCCCCCGGGTTAAAACAGAAATCAAAGAAATTTAGCGAACAAAGAAAGCTTAGGGCCAGGGGTAATCCGGAAAATGGCGTCCAGACCAACTTGACACGGAGACGCTCTCTCTCCCTACAGGTGGTGTGCAAAGACTTGAGGCCGGTGCGGTGACTGGCCCCAAGAAACTCGCCGCCTCTACCATCTCCTCCCTTTCTCTCAGCCCCAGGTACCCACTCACTGTCAGTATTTCCGAAGGATTTGGTCTCCTTGCCCCGCGGAGTCATCTGGGGGCTTACGTGGGAGTCCATCCTGGAGGATGTGTGTGTGTGAGGGGGATGAGGTGGCCGTTCCACAGGCTCCTAGGTCCCCGAGACCATGCAGGGGACAAAAAAAGCGTGAGAAGGGAAGGAACCGTCTAACCCTCCCGCACAGCTCCATGATAATGAAAACTGGACATACAAGACACACCAAAAAGACCACACTCAGGATTGCTAATTTGCTTCTTTGTGTGTGTGTGTGTACACGCACGCGGGGGAGTGGGAGGTAGGATGGGGATGTAAACCGAAAAAACAAAAGATGAGAGGGCCCAGCATACACCCGCGATGAGAACGTGGGTCTCTTTCCCAAAACAAAGCAAAAGGAAAAATACGACAGGACACCAAAGCAACCCCAAGAAAACAAAAAAGAAAACAAATACCCTCCACAAACCCTAAAACTAAAAAAAATAAATAAATAAAAACAATATAAAAATCCCACAGTGCAGTTTCTCGTCTGAGCTATTTAAACCTCTCTGCCTCTGCATGGGGGGCTAGTTTTGGGCTGGCTGTTCTGTTAACAAGCTCAGCTATTGAGATTAAGGTCCTTGCTAAATGCCCGCTGGGGTAGGTTAGGCCCGCGGCCTGGGCCGAGCCTCTCCACCGCTGCTGGAAATCCAAGTAGAAAGTGACCGGACGCCGGCGGCCATAAACCCAGATCCTGCGGTGGGAAGGGGCTCCTGTCCCCGCAGTAACTTCCCAGCCAGAGCCTCCAGAAGCCATGGCCCCCTTGCGTGGCTTTTTCACATGCATCTCCAGGAGTTAGGGGCCAGCCAGTTGGGTGGATACCATTGAGCTATATGTACGAGTTCGGACCTGAGTGTTTCTGGAGCGAGGTCTCAGCTGCCTGCGATTCTCTGAGAGGCCAGACTCCACTCAGGTCCATCGCCCACTCCCATGGTGGAAATTGCCCAGTCCTAGACAGAGGCCCAGATTTCTTTTCTCACGTCCCTTCATGGCTCTCAGCCACCTATGCATCCATCAAGCTCCTGGGTGAAAGCGTTTTCTCTGGTGAGGGGAGGTGGGTGCAGCAAGATACTCCCAGTCCTTCCGTTCTCCTGCCCTCCCAGACAGAGCATGCAAGAGTGTGGGATTTTGAGCCCAGAGATGCTGCTTTAGGTGAACATAGAGCAGCCTCGGGTACTGTCCCTAAAAGTTGCTGGGTGGGGTGACTCTGACTGACAGAAATTCCAGGCTCTATTAATATCGATTGTTGAAAAAGCATCCAGATTAATTTGGGAAATGTGTAGTAGCCTCTGTGTGCAGGTGCCAGAGTGGATTTCAGGGTTGCAGGAAATTTGGAGTCAGAATTGCTCACCTTTTCTGTCTGCCCGGATCCTGACCAAAAAGAACACTGCTTGGCCATTGCACTGTGCTGTTATAGCCATGGCTTGAAGGAGACCTATTTCTTTGGTTGCTCCACTATTGTCATGCCCTTTCCAAATATACAACATAAAGGATTCCTGATTCCCTCCCCTCAATGGCCAAACGGCAGTGTGCTGGGAAGTGAGGGGCATTATGGTTTGTGTGGAAGCCTCTCTGTATCCCCAGTGAGGTATGCCAGGCGTCTGTCATGGGTTGTGCTTGCCATCTCTGTAGCTGTGTTTGTGCCGGTGTGTGATGTTTAGTAGCCAGTCATTTTGAGGCAAGATATGTAGCATGTTGGCTCCCTGGCTCTCTTCTTTATATTCACAGAGGCAGCCAGAGGCCTGAGTCCTTGGCGGAGGAAGAGTGCCACCAAGGAGACTGCGGAAGGCCACACTGTGTGGTCTGCAAGGTGGTACCAGTTTCCTTTTTCTATCAGCAGGCCTTCCAACACAGCCCAGCCCCTCCGCCCAGGGCCAGAAAGAAGTAGGTAAGGGTGAGTTGGGAGAAGCCTCTGACAACAAAGGTCCATTGCTCCTCCTGCCAAAAGTGGTTTGTGGGTCACGCAGAACTACCCGCTATCTTCCTTCACAAATATTTATGGAGATCCTATCGGGTTGTTTTCAGTTTTACAGACATCATCTCTGATTTTTAGCAAGCGCTTCAAGGTAAGAGCTATGGGTTCCTTCGTATAGACAAGGAAACCGGCAAAGAAAGACAAAGAAACTGGCTCAGGTTTAAAAGGCTATAAGCCTGGTATTCTAAACCAACTTTGCTTAACTCTGGTGCCCGGACTCCCTCAACAGATCTGCTACCCTGGGGTAGGCCCTCTACTGGGGAGAGCAGAACTAAAAAGAGGCAGAAAGTGGGGGGGCAAGTTTCTCAGAGAGGCTTCACCCCTGACACCAACCCTGGACTGCCAAGGCAAATGCCTCCCTAACACCTTTCATTAGCTTTCTTCCAAGGTACTTTGGAGGATGTGTTCTCGGAGGTCAAGGGCAGAACATACTGAAGGCCTCTGGGAGGGGATTCATTCTGGGGCCAAGGCACTTGGGACTTTCTATCACCAGTGCTAAGCTTGTTTCATTGATCAGAGCCTCTGCCCTGAGCCAAGTTAGGGCTCCAAGTGACGTAGGTGACCCTGGCTAGGAGAGATTAGTGGTAAAAGATGTCCTGAGCATATCAGGACTGTAATAACTTCTTCATCATTAAATGGAGGAAGGCAGAAAGATTTACAAGGGCCCCATTTGCTTTTATTTCTACTAGGTGCATAAATATATTCCCTATGCTAATATATATATATGTATAATACGTATATATATATGAAGCACATTCCCTGTGCTTCACATCTAATATTTTTATTTTATTATTATTATTTTACAGTTTTTGGCCGGGGCCGGGTTTGAACCCACCAACTCTGGTATATGGGGCTGGTGCCCTACTCCTTTGAACCACAGGCACCACCCTATTATTATTTTTTGCAGTTTTTGGCCGGGGCCGTGTTCAAACCTGCCACCCCCAGTATATGGGGCTGGTGCCCTACTCCTTGAGCCACAGGCACCACCCCCATCTAATATTTTTATTGTATTTTACAAATGTAATGGCATTGGTGTGTGTATATACATTTTTAAAAGTACTCCCCTTAAAGATGCCCCACATGCAGGCTGCCCGGCATGTGCTGGGAGTCCATCTCTGCCTGGCTATAGATTGCTCCCAGCCTGGGTGGCCCCACTTCACAGGGTGGCTCCCACTTTCTTTTAGTTTACACCTGGAGGCTGCTTAATTGACATGTGCACACAAAATTTATTTATTCTACATATGAGGTTAATAGAGTGGAGGAGGTGGTAGGTGAATACAGAACTCAAGAGTGTACTGGCAAAAGGAAATGCCCACCTACAAGTGCAGTGCGAGGTGGTGAGTGTTACAGGCAGGGACTTGAAGTCTTATGCTGGAAGTATGTGGTGGGCATGGGGGACTGATTTCTCTGTTCTAGAAACTTTATGTATTTCCTTAAGGAAACCAAACTGGCTGCTCACCCTCTGCACATAGGCCCACAGTCTAAAGAAGAAACTAATTTAATACCCATACAGGGGGCCTCCAATCTTCCCGCCCTGTAGGTGCCCAACAGGTCCACACACCTGCTGGAATTCCTGGTATTGTATGTAACTACCTTGATCAAAGCTACCAACTATGAATGTGAGGTACATTACTGAGACCACATCTGGTGCCAGGAGTGTTTTTCAAAGCTAGAGTCCCTGAGTCTGTGCTCAAGACAGTCATCAATCACTTTCATACTGGGCGGCCTCCACGGTCTACCCTAGCTCTGTCCCTATCCTCAGAGCCACCCAAATCCAAATGCTTCAGGGAGGTTGTGCCCAATCCGCCTGAGGTGTCCGGGTCGCCTCATGGGTAGCAGAGCTCAGATCAGTCAAATTCGTGATCCCGGCGCTGGAATAACCAAGAGCTGGTTCCCTTTCCCCAGGCGCAAGCTGAGAAAATCAGTTCTGGCCCGCCGCCTCCAGAGGCCCTAGGGCTCTCGGGATGGGCTCTGGCGAAAAAGAGGCTTGGAAGAGAGGCACCAGGAGGAAGCCGGGGAAGAAACCCAAGAAGGAGCTGGAGGAGCCATTACTGCCAGTGGCCTCTTCTGGCGCTGGATCTCTGGGATAGCCTGGGCAACGAAATTCGGGCTCCGGCTTTCGGGCTCCGGCCGCGGCCTGGGGATGAGCTGAGGGCAAGACCCGGAGTTCCCTTTCTCCTCCCATCTCGCGGGGCGAGGCCCGGATCTAGTGAAAGCTGAGCCCTGGGCTTTGCGTGAGGCTGGTGTTGGGGACCTGGGGGAGCTTCGGCCTCGTGGCAAGAAGGCCAGGCAGAGCTGGGTAGATGGACACAGTCCAGATCGAGGGGGCTTGCAGGGAGAGGTTGCTGGGAAGGGCGCAGGGCTGGGAGGAACGGCCCAGAAAGAAGAGAGGAAGGCGAGGGGCAAGGGAGAAAGGAAAGAACGAAAGGCCAGGCCGCGGGAAGACAGCGCCGAAAGCAGCCTGGGCCCCCGAGCCAGGACGAAGTGAACACCGAGAGAGCCAAGCACAAGCTGGCGAACGCCGCGCACGCCACCCTCCACATCCTGTGCCCTCTCTGGCGAGCAACCCATGCAGGTCTTGATTGCTAGGGATGGGAAACAAGGCTGGGTAGGAGTCGGGGAAGCACCCCGGCTAAAGCGGAGCCCAGGCCTTTTCCTCACGCGATTGCGGACGCTAGTTACTCCACGTCCTGTCCCGGAGGAGCGCGCGTGACGCTTCTCTCTGGACTTGCCCTGCGGGTCGCAGGGCGGCGACCTGGCTCCCAGCATCCTACACCCCCAATTCTGCTTTCGCCACAGTAGGCGGCCCAGATGGGCCTAGGGTGAGGGGATCAGCCCTAGAGGCTGAGAAATGTTAGGCGGAGAAACGGGGACCTCACCGGTCCCATTCACTGCTTTGTCCCCTACACACAGCACACAATAGACACTCTAAATAGTATTGCTAAATGGATGAATGAATATATGAATTGAGAGATGGAGGCTGCGGGAAGGTTGGAGGCCCCCTGTATGGGTAGTATGGGTGTCCAGTGGACCAGAGCTGGCGGGCTGTCCCCTTACCTCGCACCAGGATGCGGCGGCAGTGGTCCGCTTCGCCCGGCCCGGGTTGCCCATCGCTGTCGGCGCCGCTCTCCCGGGAGCCTGCGGGGCTGGAGGCCAAGGTCCCAGTAACCTCCGTTGGGCTGCTGCCACCCCCATTAGCTCGCAAGTCCTCTGCTCCGCTGCGGTCCCCGCCGCACCCACCGCCGCCGCCAGACTCCGCCTGGCGCGCCGGGCCGCGGTCGCGCTCGGCGCCCCCATCGCCCATGCCTACCGCCACTGCTGCCTTCGCTACAGCCTAGCCAGCCTAGGCTGGCCAAGCGCGCGGCTCCCCGCCCCTCGCGCACCCCACCCGACTCCTCCTCCTTGGGTCCCGCCCCCGCTTGGTAGCTCCTCCCCTCCATGCTGATTGGGCGCGAGTCAGGGTTCTAGTATTCCAGGCGGCTCGGGGGCTCAGCGCCAGAGGGAGGAGGGAAGTAGGAGGGGAGCTGTGGCCCACTACATCCTTAGTCTAGCGCTGCTCTGAGGCTGGCAGAGGGAGACTAGGGCAGCGCTGGGGTGCTGAGGAACGCCCTACACTGTCTCCTGAAATTTATCAACCTCTCCTCCCCACCACCGTTTCCCTTGTATACTCACCTCCCCACTCCCTGCATCCTCAGGGAAGCGCAGCCTCTGCGCTCTGGCCGATTCGGCAGGATCAATAACCAAAGTGCGCAAGAAAGGCGACCCTGGCGAGATCTAGCAGAGAACAGGAGGTTGGCCTTGCTCTCGGGCGCTTGGGGTGGGCTCGGGGGGTGGCTGAAGGCTGGGGCGCAGGCCTGGATTCAATGCGCCAACCTCTAGGTACATACCCACACCCACACTCATGAACACAGATCGAAGGCCCCTCCCGGGCAAATGGGCCTGGAAGACTGACCCGCATTCCTGGAAGTCTGGGGGTGGAGAAAACAGAAGTGCAGATATCAGGTCCTCGAGCCTAGAGAATCGAGAAGGAGGCTGAAACTTTGGTAGGGTGCAAACTGTGGGTTCCTGGTAGCTCTGAGACCTGCACAGGGAACTGAACCACGAAACAGCTATAGTAGGGATTTCCTTATATTGCTCTCCGCTGAGCTTTCGGGACTGGTGCTCTGTCCCTTATCTCCAGTCCTGCCTTCTCTAGACAGAGAAGAGGCAAAGGGAGAAGAAGGTGAGCGTGGTTGAAGTGAAGCGGGGTCAGGCTGTGAGGAGCTGAGTAGGCGGGGTCCCTGGGCAAAGTGCCGGGCTGTGTCGGGATGCTCAGAATTTTCTGGAGGGGCCAGCACTTGCTCGGTGTTAGGTGTCTCTGGACCGTGCCATGAGGGGGCAGGCCTGGATTTCCCTTTTTCCTTTTTTAACGGAGAAAGGGGCTTGGAAGAAAGATTGAAGATGTGTGTGCAATTGTATGGGTAGCAGAGGGTCCATGGCCCCTCCCCTAAGGCGCTAAAACTTAAGGCTTCTCTTTTCTGACCCACTAGAATGAGCAGCGTTAGATGCTGGAGTAGGGAGGGTATTTTGGCTTGTCCTATGAATATGCCAGTGTAAGTGGGCTGTGGAATGGCGGAGTGTGTTTCTGGTGCAGTCTCTGTGACTTCTGTGAGCAGGCAACCAAGTATATGAGTGTGTTTGTATGTCAGTTTCATAGTGTATCCAGTATCCAGTGTGTGTGTGAATGGTTAGGTGTATGAACGAGAGCTGTCCCCAGCTGAAGGCAAGGTAAGTGGAGGCATAATTATTTAACTGGGTAACTAAAGACTACTCACTCAGGGTTTGGGACCCGGGAAAAGGGGAGCATAAATACAACAGAAGAGGAGGCCTACTGGGTCTAGTACTGGAAGGAAAAGTCCACAAAGTGATTTAGGTGGATGATGGGAAAGGCAGGGTGGCACCCAGGGTGTGGGTCAGGGTGTGAAGAAGGTGAGCAGTGTGGACTACCTATGGGTTCTGAGAATTTGTGCTGCCTGGGACATAGAGATGTCAGAGTGTGAGCGTGCAGGAGGAGGGAGAGGTTCGAAGGGTTTGTTTGTTTGTTCCTTTGTTTTTTGAGATGGTGTCTCACTATGTCACCCTGGGTAGAGTGCCATGGCATCACAGCAACCTCAAACTCTTGGGCTTAAGCTATTCCCTTCTAGCCTCTGCCTCCCAAGTAGAAGGACTACAGGCGCCTGCCACAACACCCGGCTTTGTTGTTGTTGTTGTCGTCCTCACAGTTGTCATCGTGTTTAGCAGGCCAGGTGGCCTGGCTTGACTCCAACCCTTCAGCCATGGGTGTATGTGGCTGGCACCCTACTCACTGAGCTACAGGCGCTGAACTAGTTGGTGAGAAGGGTTTATAGAGTTTCAGGAGGGGGGGGGAGTGAGACCCAGTAGGGATAGCGCTGGGCTGGAGTAGTCCGTGCTGGATGTGTGGGTGAATCCTGCACTCTGCTCCTCCCGACTGCCCCCTGGGACACACACTGGTACCCCATGTCCCAGCCCAATAGGACAGTGATCTGTAGGGGCACCAAGCCACTGCCTCCTTTGTGCACTCCAGTTTTTCTTCTCTTGGTTCTCTCGAGTTTCTTTTTATTATTCGAGTAAGATGCATCTAGGATAGATAAATTGTTAGATTGCCTTCCACCTGTTACAAATGAGGACCAGGTTTCTGTACAAACAGAAAAGGAGAAAGAGCACCCGCTGGATCCTTAGGGGCTTTGTTTGTTTTCATCGTTTTAATTTTTCATTTCACAAGTGGCATCTTTCCGTGCCAGTAACTCGGGTCTTTGTCCCGGTCTCCTCTTCTGGGGTCCGCAGATGCACATACTCCTGGTGAGCTGGCTGTTCTGCTTTGGCGGGCTCAGTGTTCTGCCTATGGTGGCCTCCTGTAGAGCTCTGCAGAGCCAGGACCCTGGAGATTCCAGCAGCTCCTTCCCTGGCTGCCAGGGGAGTCCTGCAGGAAGTAACGCGGGTCTCCAGGGCGGCTGGGTATTTCAGTCTTCTATTTTTCTCCAGTGCTCTTTATTCCTCCTTTTTCACTCTCTCCACAGTATGGGATTCTGCATCCGGCAGCAGTCCAAGCTCTCTCTTCTCCAGAGGCCTGGAAAGTGGCCCCAGCCTCAATGAGGAAATCAGGGCTTCTTTACACACTGGGGCTGGCAGCCAGTGTGTGTGTGTGTAGAGGGGAGGAGGACTGGGAGGAATAAGTCTCCTCGCCAAGCACGAATCAGACCCAGCCAGACCCTTTTTTAGGCACAGCAGGAAGTCTCTCAGTCCCTAGGGCATCCCCAAGTATGTTACCTATATGTAACCCAGTTCCTTCCAAGTGAGGAGGTCATTCAAGGCCACTGGGCTCCCCTCTGTGTCCTGCTCTTCAGAGAGACGGTGTCCTGCCCTGCTACCTCTCCTGGTGGTCCTGTGCCTGGGTATAGCCATGTGGCCAGAGTGTGTGGGGTGGGCCCCTTCTGAGTGTGTGCCTGTGTGAAGGGGGAAAGCATGTGTATGTTGGGGCACTGTATGGCTCCGAGGGACCCTCCTGCCCAGTGTAAGAGGGACACAGAGCTGGAGGGATATTGAGTCTGTCTGGTGCAAATTCATTGGGATGGGGAGTCCTCATCCTGCCACTGGGGTCAGAGGGCCAGTGCCCTAAGCCTGCTGCTTTTACTGTCACTGCCATTCTCCACTGTGGCACTGTCATTCCCGCTAACCAAGACCCCAGGGATACAGAAAATTTCCTTTGACTCTCTACTTCTCTCTTGTTTCCCCTTTTCTTAAAGTGACTGGAGAAATGGGAACATGGGAGAGTTAGAAGGGAGATCGTGGCCAGTAGAGGGCAGGGCAATGGTGGTGCAGGACCTACACTCTCAGGGAGAGGAACAGGAAGAGCGCTAGCAGGGAAGAGCACCCACTTCCAGCTCCCCTCAGAGACTTATAGAACTGGGTTTTCTGGGGGTTTCTCCAAGCCTAAGATGGAAAAAAGCCATCATCTCTGGACTTGCCTTGCTCAGTGTCATCTGCCATTCTAATTCCTGTTGTCTTTTGGGGGATGTGGGTCTGTTCTGGTCATTCTTTAGGGATACTCCAGCCCCGCCCCACCCACCTTCTCTTCTCCTTCCAGCCACCTAGTGAGTGGATGGGCTAACAGCCCACCCCTGGTCGCCCAGGTATAAATAGCACCTCCTTCCGACCTGAAGCCAAACTTTGTTAGGGTCAGCACCCTGAGTCTGGTTTTGGGTGCCAGGCGAGAAAAAGTGTGTATAAGCATGGGTGGAAGTCACAGCCTGCGCCCCTCCAGGCACTATGCTGTATCTCTCTGCAGAGCTGATCCAGCCATCTGCCCTTCACTGCCAGTGAAGCACTGTGGAGACTTCAGCGTCCTGGCCAGGTGCTCAGAACCTGTGTCTAGCCTTTCTTCTTCCCATTCTCGATTCCCTGGGGATGCTCTAGCAGGCCCTCCAGGGCAGCTCTCCAGGGCTGGAACCCTGGACTCAAGCTCAGCCCAGCTCCTCTGGGGCCACTTCTCCCTCATTGAGGGTAGGTCCTGGCCCCTCTCTCATGGGTGCTCCAGGCACAAGTAGCACTTGCAGCTGCATTGGTTGCTTTGGGGGGGGGGCTCCTCTTGCTTAATTCTTATCCTCACCTTTGGCCTCTTTGTCTCTACACCCAGCTTCCTTCTTAGCCTCTGCATCTCCCCAGCCATTTCCTCAACCTGAAAACTCATGGGTCTGGGTCTGCCTTGCTCCACCCACTTTCCTCCTGAGTCTTCTGCCTGCCTCTCTCCTCTCTGATTTTGAGGCCCACGGAAGGTCTCTGGGAAATCCTGGACAGTACTTGCCCTGTTTTTAGAGTCTCTAGGCTTGTAGTTCTGCTTAGCTATCACAGCTGGGATGGGAGTTCTCCTGCATCTGGAGACTGGAATGAGCGGGGAGGAAGAATCCTCTAAGACATAGCTCAGGGGAGAACATAAGACTGAGTTGGCAGAACTTTCTTCTCCAATCCCACATGTCTGTGCCCCATCTCTAGTGCTTTGGATCCTGACCTCTGCACTAGCCTGTTTGGGAAGACACTCATTGTCCCTCTTGCTGGTAGAAAGACATTGACATTTTAAAATCAAATGGAATGCCGCTGGAATTTTTTAATAGTGAGTGATTATTATTTTCATTAAACTATAAAAATGTATTTATTTCTGAGAAGAGTAGCCATGCTGAAACTCTGAGATTGCAGGCAGTTCCTTGGCATGCCAAGAGAAGTGCTGCGGGTACGGTGAGGCTCCTCAGATTCTGGTGTTTAGGTCCCTCCTGGATCACTGGCTGCACTCGCGCTCAGTCACTGACTTACTTCAGGCAACCCAAGATGACTGAGGCATATCTGTGCTAGATGCCTAGGTTGCACCCTGGCGATTCTGCAGGGAGGACCCTTCAGCTGTAGTGGCATCCACCATGAATGGTAGCTGAGAGGTTACTCCTGAGGGCAGGACAGGGAACCCAACTTAGTTGTGCTGGTCCAGGGTGAGGTGCCAAAAACTCCATCCACAGCACTGTCTCTGGACCATCACATCCTGCCACTTGCCATTTACCTTCACTGGCCTAAGTCCACTGGGTCTTAAGTTTGAGGTGCGTGCTCTGGGCTACAGGACAGGCAACCTTAGCTGCTGCTGAATCCTTTCCTCTAGCACCTCAGTTCAGCGCTCTAGTGGGTGTGGCCTAAGTGCCCTTAAGGCATATCCTGAACACATCCCTCTCCTAAAGGCAGTGCTTTGCTCTGCTTTTCGCCATCTCCTCAGCTCTAGCAGGAATCTCAGCCAAGCTGTCAGAGCTCTAGAACCAATCTAGATCTGCTCCCCACCCTGATCAACTTTCCCTTGTTGCAGACTTCCTGGGTTTATCCAGGAGGGCTTCCTGGAGGAGGCTGTAGGTCTAGGCTGGTCTCTAAAGACAGCCATATTGGAGTGACCATTGCTGACATGCCAGGCCTGACAAGGTCTTTCAGGTACCTAACTAGGCAGGTATAGTCCAGAAAGGCTTAAAAAGGGGGCAAACTGGAGTTCTCAACACCCAACACGTATTAAATCATCTGGAGAACTTAGAAAAAATGACTGGTGCTCAGCCACAGACTAAATGGCTTCCTAGTGGTTCCTAGTGGACATCCGTATATTTAAAAAGCTTCTGGGTGGAGCCTGGTTGGGGAAAGAGTAGGGAAAGTAGGCACTTTGCTGGAGCAAAGGCCAAAGTAATCAGGAAAATGAAAAAGGGTCACAGGGACCAGGGCTTCGGGTGGAGTAAGGGAGGAGGCATGGGGGGAGTCCTGGGAGATGGGAACGCTTGGGGGAGGAGTTTCTTCTGGGGAGTGTGAACAGATTTGGGCAGGACACAGCTAGGACACAGCTAGGTCTTAACCTCCTCTTAATCTGACAAGCTCCCTCCATCCACGGCAGCAGCCAATGGGGACTGGTGTCTCCGGTTCTAGAAAGGGAATTTTGGTACTCCTGATTTGGTGATCTTTCTCTTCTTCTCCAGGTAGATTACAGACTTGCTGGCTTCTTACTCCTCCCTGGCTAATTCTGCCCTCATCTGCCCCTTTGGCCACCTTCTGCTCCTTCATCCTACTTTTTTTCTTCTTCTGTTCTTTGGCCTTCCTCCCTCCTCTCAGCTGTCCCTTGCCTGGGTAGCTCTTTCCTCCCTGGCTCTTGAACCTTTGTTGCAGTTATGAAGGAAACTGTGTTGCCCCAACCCCCACACTTCTTTTATTTCCTCTATCTACCCTTTTGCACTCCCTCATTTTCCCTCTTCTTTCAGCCCTCTTCCTGCTGGGGCAGAGTGCCCTCTTTCACTTGTGCAATCCCACCAGGTACAGAGTTGAAATGAACAATGAGTAGCAGACTTGGGAGAATCTTCCTTCCTCCTTAATAAACAAATTCCCTTCACTGCCGCCACATTCTGATTTTATCCCTCAAATCAGATTGCACTTTCTTCTTTGTGGTTTGCAGCGCTATGCTAAACTCATAATTCCATAAAATAGTCACATGACTATTTAGGGTGGGAACTCAGTTGTCCCATTTGCAGGGAAGAATACTGAGATCAAAGTCACACAGCTGGTTTGTGTTTATTCAAACCTGGGCTTGGGACCCCAAGTTCCTTCCAAGGTGAAAGTCTTTTCTCATTCTGAGAAGGGACACCCTCTTGGTCCAGGCTCTGTCCTCTAACTAGACAGAGCCTGGATTCCTTTCGCTTTTGAATTGAGGGACAGCGTCTCAGTGGAGAACTGCAGCCTTTGCAGAGACCAAAGGAAATGTGGCCTGTGAGGATGAGAATGTGATGTGGATGCTTGCAGAGGAGAGTGTGTTCTCCTTGGCTGGGCAGTAGCCTCATGCCCTAGAAACTATGTGTGTGTTTTATTTTGTTTTTGTTTTCTGTTTACAGCTTTATTGAGATATAATTCATAGGTCATGCAATTCACTCACTAAAAGTGTTTTTTTAGTATATTTACAGATATGTGTAGCCTTCATCACCTCAAAAAGAAATATGTACCCACAACTTCCCATTCATCTCTAAGCAATCAGTAATCTTTCTATCTCAATGAATTTGCCTATTCTGGATATTTCACATAAATGGAGTCCTATAGGACGTGGCCTTTGTCCCTGGTCTCTTTTGTTGTTGTTGTTGGGTTTTTTTTTTGCAGTTTTTGGTTGGGGCTGGGTTTCAACCCAGCACCTCTGGCATATGGGGCCGGTGCCTTACTTCTTTAAGCCACAGGCGCTGCCCCCCGGCCTCTTTTGCTTAGCATGTTTCAGCTTTCACTAATGTAGCATGTATCAGTGCTTCCTTTTTATGTGGTTATACCACAGTCTGTTTACCCATTCATTAAGGATAGACATTTGGAGAGAGAAGCACGAGAGTGTTTGTGTTTCTCTCACTTGGGGTGTCCAGCCTGCAGCTTAGCCAGAAGAGGGAAAAGTTTTCTGGGAGCAGCTGGAAGAGCCTGCCAAGATTCAGGGAAGGCCATCTCTGACTGTGTGCCTCTAGTCACCTTCTGTAATTGTCTTTTCTGATTCTGTCCAGTGAGGGGAGAAACTGTTGAACTGTAGGCATTATAGCCTCTAGAGTAATATAATTCAGTTTTGGCTCTTTCTAAGTTGGGTTAAAATCCTGGTTCTACCACTAGTTGCTAATAGGTTGCTTAATGTCTCTGAGCTTCAGGTATCCTCATCAATTAAATGGAAATGATATTAATATCAACTACTAGAATTTGTATGAGGAGTAAGTTAACTTGTGTAGAGCACTTATCCCATACCTGTGGGTGGTGGAGGAAAAAAATACAAGGCTTACAGCTGAGGGCTTACCATATCACTCGTTGATCCCTTCTCCTCTTCCCACCAGAGGTGGAAGAAATGAGTTTGGCCCTGGTTAGCCATGTGCAAGGAGAGGTGAGGGAGGCTGTCCAGCCTGGGGGTGGTGAACCCTGTTTCTGGGCTCTGAGCCAAACCCTCCAACTTGGCTACCTCCTCCCAGGTGGGAATGCTGGAGAAACAAGGCTGGGTGCTCAGGGTGAGGCACAGCACAGCTGCTGGTTTGGTCCATCTGTTTTTTGTTGTTTTATTTAAAAGATAGAGTCTCACTCTGCCGCCTCCGGAGTAGCTGGGACTATAGGCTCCAGCCACAACACCTAGCTAGTTTTTCTTTCTTTCTTTTTTCTTTTCTTCTTCTTCTTCTTCTTTTTTTTTTTTTTTTTTAGTAAAAACAGTCTCACTCTTGCTCAGGCTGGTCTCAAATTTCTAACCTCAAGTGATGCTCCTGCCTCTGCCTCCCAGAGTACTGGGTTACAGGTTCAACTTTTACTTTCCCAAAAGGAGATATTGAGATCAGAGAGGATGTGAGCTATAGGGCACAGACTGGGAACTACCTGCCTTTAGCCATCGAGCCCCAGCTCTGTGTAAATAGATCCTGCTGAGCCTTCTTCTTCTCACTTGGTCACCCTTGGTAGAGTGAGTGCCATGGCATCTTAGCTCACAGCAACCTTAAACTCTTGGGTTCAAGCAATTCTCTTGCCTCAGCCTCCCAAGTAGCTGGGACTACAGGCGCCGGCCACACCACCCAGCTATTTTAGATATGGTCTCCCTCTTGCTCAGGTTGGTCTCAAACTCGTGAGCTCAGGCAATCTACTGGCCCTGGCCTCCCAAGTGCTGGGCTTACAGATGTGAGCCACCGCGCTGGGCCTCTGCTAAGCCTTCTTGATTTGTAGTTTCACTCCCACCTCAGCCCCCCAAGCCAGTTTCTGCTTTTTCCTCAGCACCAGACCGCAAGCCCTCGTTCCCCAGCTTGCCGGCAGACTTCCCGAGGCCCAAGGAACAAAGACTCAGGGATCTGGCCAGAAGGAACAGTAACCAGGAGCCCCAGAAGGATCCCAGCCCTCAGGCCAGGAGGCAAGAAGAGACAGCAGCTGGCTGGAACCCTGCCTACCCCACCCACTTCACTTACCCACTATTTCCCACCAGGTGCTGCGGGGAGAGGGCCAGGCTTGTACTGAACCGCTTGACCACTGCAACGCTCTCCAGGTGCTTCTGGGGAGTGGCCTTCGTATCTTCTGAGACCCTTTGAATTTGTAGGGTGTTAAAATTCAAATGAATCCAGCAAAACAAAATTTCATGAAACTGCCAAGTTACCTACTGCCCTAAGGAAGCACCTAAAACTGAATTTTAAATGTCACTGTTAGAATGGGTTTGAAGAGGTTTGTTCCGATGCTGCCATCAAGGGCAGCTGCTCACCTTTTTTTGCCGCCATGCGTGGCTCCTGGTCTTTGCCACATCACGGCAGGCATAGGCAGGTTTCAGGCTAAGCGTCGAAGTAGGAGACTGGCTCTGGGGCTCCCCCTTGCTTCCTCAACTGGATGCCTTGCTCTGTGGCATGGGTCCCAACACAGATACCTAAGGCCACTCTGCTTGGTGTCCTGGCACCCACTCTGAAAGGGTGGGTGTCATCCAGGGCAGAGGTCTCAAGGAGCCACTGCCCCAGGTCGGCAGAGGCTGGAAAAGGAACTTTCCAGCTTTTGACCCTGGGAAGGAATTTCAATATAGAGAGGTGAGGCGTCTTTGTGGAAGGTGCTGGCCACTAGGCAAGGCAGAGGCTGTCTCCTTACCCTAAAATGCCACCAAGAATTTATATCTATAGCTCGGCGCCTATAGCTCAACCGGCTAAGGAGCCAGCCACGTACACCTAAGGTGGCGGGTTCGAATCCCCAGCCCGGACCCGCCAAACAACAATGATGGCTGCAACCAAAAAATAGCCAGGCGTTGTGGCGGGCGCCTGTGGTCCCAGCTACTTGGGAGGCGGAGGCAAGAGA
>CAUYTI010008904.1:0-14479 GCA_963575145.1 Galago senegalensis | reverse complement strand
GTGTCGCAGGACTGAAGTGAGTGACTTTCTTTGCCTCCTGGAACATTCCTGAAAAATGTGTAATTTCTCTTATTTCCCAACCAGTTAAAGTCATCAAAAAGAGCATTTTTAGCACTTACCATGTCCTCCAGAGCTCGGTGCTGTCATGTGTGTCATGGGTGTCGTGTGTGTCATAGGTGTTGTTCTCTGTGGTCCATACAACACTCCTAAAAATATACGAATTTAACACTTTGTATGATAAAACTGAGGCGGACAGAGCTTAAGAAAGCGTTTCAATTTTCTGTCTTCAAAGCCTATACAATTTTGATTCTATAGGAGAATAGCCAGGCCTTTATGCTACAATTACATGTAACAGCACTTAAGAAACATTCATATTTGTTTTCCAATAATACCGACAGAATAGGTGGGGAGTTCCTTTCAGGTAAGTATTCGGGGAGGTGCGTTTCTATTCACACGCACGTACCTGTCTTCATTGGAGGAAAGAGAATCTCCTGGTCAGCTCCATTATAACTCTCGTGTTTGACGACACACCGGTGCTCTCTATCCAGGGACTTCTCAGGCACAGTCAGCCAGCTGAGCGTCATGTATGTGTCACCGATCTTCCTGATATCTCCCTGCTGGGATGCCAGGAGACTATTGCTGTTCTTCTGCTTCCAATATACGTTAATAACATCAGGAAAAAAGTTCTCAAGAAGACACAGACATGTCCCAGCCTTATGGAGATTTCTTTCAGCAGGTGAAGGAAGAAAAATAGTGGGCTTGGGGGCGACAGCTGCACCCAGGTTTTTATCTGTGAGGGGAAACGGAATATCAGATAAAAAGGAATGTTAGAGGAACACACTTTGCATGGTTTGGAACAACCTTGTGCCTAAAAATAGGAAGAAAAGTTCTCATTGAACTATCACCCACCATATCTTTTCCTCTTCAGCAGATTGCAAGGATATTATTGTTTTTGTTTTGCAGATGTAAAAATAGGATCAAGAAAGTAACAAACTTGCTGAAAGTCACAGCCCTCACCTGTCAAATCCTGAATTCAAACCCAGCCTTGGTTCATTCTGCTCACTCTGTGATGACTATGATTTTTAACTGCCCCATACCAGGCCTTCTAATGTCCATCAACAAACACACTTATTTATTTTTAATCTCTTTTGTTTTGTCATAGTGGGGCGTGATTTCCAGGCGGATGGCAGGCAGAGAGGAGAAGAGACCAGGTCACCTTAATGATCTCTCTACAGGTGAGAATCTGGTCCCATCTCAAGTGCTCTCTTTCCCATCCCCTGTGACTTATGTTCCCTTTTCCCAATAACACACATTCTCATGTTCTTTAATTCTGCGTAGCCCCACTCTTCATTTAACTGATTCTGGATTCCCCTGGATTTCCCGTATGAATTAACATCAGGTAGATGTTTTTTATTTTTATTTTTAGTAACAACACACAGTCACTTGTTTTAATGGGAATCTACATCCATGTGTAATTACATCCGTGTGTAATTACAACCTAAAAATAGGAAGTTGACTATGGAACTTCATGTGTGGGTCCCCTGATGAGTTCCGAAGTCGATGGAGTTCTCTTAATTTCTAATCTCAATTCCACATCTGCATCACTCTAGGTTTTGGGAGCAGTATTTAAAGCTTCACCTCCAAATTACTCCAGATGTCTTGAATTTAGAAGCAAAATAACAATATTTCCCAAACATCTCTTAAAAAATCATTATTTTCAGGGAGCAGGACACAATTATAAGAGGGACTTTACCTAACAAATGTAATCAGTGTAACCTGGTTCTTTGTACCCTCAATGAATCCCTAACAATTAAAAAAAAATCATTATTTTCAGAAATTTTCAGTGTTAATCTTATCGAGTAATGCACTCAGCAAAATTTGATTAGAAATGTGCACCCGTTGTCTTTTTGAATTTTATTTTTCATGCTTGCTTTAATATGAATTTACACCATTAATAAGATGGTCTAGGTATATCAGCATACCCATATTTTTACCCTCCGTATCTTGCCCACAGTTTATATCTAGCCTGCATTCTATTTAACTGCTTGGAGTTCCATTATTCTCTTCATCTTAACCTGCTGAATGAAGTGTATATGGAATTGGTGTAATGTTGCAAGGTGGGCTCCAGAGTTCTTAGCAAACACACTGTCAAAATATATAGCAAAGCATCCTAATTTTGCAAAGTCATAGCACTTGAATCTGGGATGTTAAATGATTATACCTTTATTTTTAATCCATATCTGAAATTATACATGTTTATACTCTTTATAATTTGATTTCCAGTTGAAACCCCAATGTGTTGGGCAAGTTTGAAGTGAGGTTAATAATACAAGGTACTTCTTGAGAAAAGAAGAACTGGATTTCTCATTTGAGAAGAAAAAAGAAATTCTTGATGGTTTATGCCTATGTGGCAAAGCTTGTGATCTTCATGCAAAATCAATAAACACATATAGTAATATTAATTTTCTTGAGCATATTATAAATATTAAGTCATAATATGCTTATTTGAATTTCATACATCTTTCTTTTAGTGTGAACGGTATTTCATTTATTGTAGTAGTAAGACAGTGTCTATTCCTCCAACCACACACTTTGTTCTTAATTTAAAGGTCATGTTATAAAAGATAAGTTTGAAAAGATTGCTAAGATTGAATTTTAATTGTAATTAAAATTTCAATTTTACATTCTATATTTTAGCCTCTTGTGAATAAGTAACAAATCTGATTTTTATCTTAGCCCTTTGTGTTTATTCCTGGGGATGCTTTTGAGTCATTGTTCTAAAGAAACTGAAGACCAAATGAGGACCTGAAAATTCTCTTCTCTGTCTAACACAATTCAATGCCTCTTGTCCCTTTCCCTTAGCTAGATTTGGACTCTATTTAATTGATTTTACATATTGACCTTTTTCTCTATAAATTGAAACCTTTTTTCTAATAACTATGACCAGAAGCCTAAAAATTTTGACTATAAATTTCAGACCAAATAAGTTTTGGTGTTAGAAATGATATCAATTAAGAGAAAGGATTAAGATACAAAGTACATAGAACAGCAACAAAAAATAAAAATAAACATTTTAGCATACTTTTTCTTTCCCCAATTAATGAAAAAGTGTGGTAAAGAGAAACACATAACTCTTACATTCCAAAAATTGTTTTCATTTTTTTGGTAGAGACTAGATCTCCATAGGCACAGGATGATCTCAAACTCCTGACCTCAAGCAATCCTCCCACCTCTGCCTTCCACAGTGCTGAGATTACAGGAGTGAGCCACCACTCCCTGACTATGGATACTAGACTATCCATTTGAACAGTTAAAAGTACAGCTGAATCCTCTGGGGGAATGTCTGCTCTATAATGTTATTGGCTGAGAACAATTCTCTGGAGTGGACATCCAATACAATTCTTTCCTCCCATTTGAAACTGGAGACTATTTGTTAGGCACCTATTATACACTGAACAACATGCCGCCTCATTCACACTATGTCATTCAATTCTCATACAACCCTGCTGGGTTCATGCTGTTATCCCATATTATGGATTGGAAAACTGAGGCCAGAGAATAATCAACCAAGTTAAGTAATCAGTAAGTGCTGGAGCTGGAGTACCAGGTCTGCCTGACTCCATCACCCAAGCTCTTTCACACCTCTGGCCAACAGAGAAGGACAAGAGTCCACTCTTTTGTCTCTATCGCAAACTTACTCATAATAATAAACCATGTTCCAAGACAAACACTTCAACGATATCATCACATACTATGTATATGAGCATGTTAGCGAGTGCTCAGGAACACAAAGCCAACTCCTATTATAATACTTACACAACATTGTCTGTTTTCCTTTAGAAGAAACCTTTGTTTTAAAACCTCTCCTAAGATTTCTACATCAAATGCCCATCACATCCCACATTTTTCCAAACATTCTTTTATTGCAGTTTAATCATTTCTTGCCTTCCCTCTACTCACCTTAGAAATATTATATACTTCTGATACCTACCTGTGACAATAAGTTTGGTTCCACTACCGAAGAGTTTCATGTTATAATAATTCCACAGTGATTTAATTCATATCAAAAACTTTAAGCTAATCTCATTTCCTTGAGTTTTTCAAATCCTAGTGGCAATATGATGGCCTGCGAGTCTCAAGAAACTAGGGTTCTAGTCCTGGTTCACTTTGCTTATAACAAGTTTTGTTACTGAGGTAATCAACTAACTTTAAGTTTTTGGTGTTTTATTTATCTAAAAACAGTGATGTGCATGGAAATCAATTAAGCATCACTACTGGCACTGAAACGAAACCAAAATGATACAAGATGGAAAAAGCAGTTTGATTAAATATGTTTTAGAAATATAAGCGGTTATTATGACAATGGACATCATTATAATTGTTATTATCAGCAATTTGTTTGCCATGATGTGTTTCAGCATGACATTTTAAGCTCATAGGCCCAAATCTTTTAGCAATAGAAATTCAATACTTTAGAAGTGCAAGGTAGGCCCATGGCGTTTAAGCAGAAAGAATCACTACTCTGTCCCTCCATTTTCCTCCATTTTCTTTCCACTTTGCTGTAACATGCCTGGGAATCTTAACGCCATATTCTCAGAAAACTTGCCTTTCCCACATTCAGACTTAATAGTCTATCATTAGTCTTATCTGCCCCTGTTAAGACAATTAAGGGAGCACCCTTTAAAATCTAACAGCCTTTGTTAGTGCATGGAAATGTTTCCTGGTGTTGTTCAGAACAGACAGCTCTTTTCCTAACCACCAAACAACATGTTTACATCTAAGATTTCACTAGAAATTTCAGCCCAAACTGATTCCTACCCATCTCAAATCAAAGTCCAGTTTTTAACTCCTAACTGAAACCTTCTAGGCAAAATGACCAGAGAGGTGGCAGAAGGCCTGGTCCTCAAATCATTTTCCTGTGGTCACCCTAAATCACTAGATATTATTATCTCCCTTACCTTATCTTCTGAGTGTCCCCATCTGTTCATGACTTTATTTTCATTTATTTGTTCATTAATTTATTTATTCAGGGTGGCACCTGTGGCTCGAAGGAGTAGGGCGCCAGCCCCATATGCCAGAGGTGGTAGGTTCAAACCCTAGCCCCAGCCAAAAAGAAAAAAAAAACAGAATTTATTTATTGAGAAAGAGTCTCTTTCTGTGTCCTGAATAGAGTGCCATGGATTCATAGCTCACAGCAACCTCAAACTCCTGGGTTCAAGAGATCCTCTGGCCTCAGTCCCAAGTAGCTGGGACCACAGGCATGTACCACCATATCTGGCTAGTTTTGTTTGTTTGTTTGTTTGTTTGTTCTTTGGGGTTTTTTGTTTTTGCAATTTTTGGCCGGGACCAAGTTTGAACCTGCCACCTCCAGTATATGGGGCCCGCATCCTACTCCTTTGAGCCACAGGTGCTGCCCACCTGGCTAGTTTTTATATTGCTAGTAGAGACAGACCTCCCTGCTGCTCAGGTTGGTCTTGAACTCCTGAGCTCAGGCAATTCACCGACCTTGGCCTCCCAGAGTGCTAAGATGACAGGTGTGAGGCACCATGACCAGCCCTGCTCAGGACAGTAAATGCTACTAGCCCATAGCATTCAGACAACAATAATAAACAAGGGGTTCATTTAAAAATAAATAAACAAATAAATAAAATAAAAAACACTACTTCCATAATGAGTGGAACTACTTTCCAAAATGAGTGCTGAGAACAATGTGCTCTTCTCACTTTTCTCCTAAATAATTCATGCATTGAAGTCTTTTTCTCGTTTTATAATGGGAAAAAATATCATATTTGAAAATTTGGTGTACTTCTTTTTATCAGTTAATATTCTACTACCTTTTTTTCCTACCTTGAAACATAAAATTTTACCTTGTGCTTTTTTCCAGATAATCACCGGCCTTTTTTCTTCTCCTTTCCTGAGTTTTGATCTTTTTGTTTAGTGGTTTAACTATATTTGTATTTTAAATTTAGGTCTTCTCAAATAGATTTTAGGAATAAACAGTTTAAACAGACAATATGCCTGACAGCATGTTTGTTTTTCAGCCCCAGAGGTTGACTGTTCTGTGAAGTCCAGTTCACATAAGACCCAGGGATGGAGAATACCCCTACAAATCCTAGCTCTGGGGTAGAGACACAGACACAGCCATTTCAACAGGATGAAAGTGCCAGAGCAGAGGATGAGGCTCTCTTTCCCAAAATGATCCCTCACAATGAGGGGTTGCCTATGGGACAGTCTCTGTGTAACCTCTTGTATTAACAGATGCTCTTCTCTCAGCTTTGATCCAAAATACTCTGAGGACAAGTTCATTACACCAACGTGAAATGAACTCAGGTAATGCTAGTTTAGGATATAGCACCAAAAAAACAAAGAAAGCAATTTAAATGGGGTTGGTAATTATTACTTGGGGTTAAGATCTCTGCAGTTTATAATTACTTTACACATATAATAGAATAAATGAAAAAATGCTTTCCTATTATTTTGGGAGTGGATCTATTTCTCCTGGGATAATATGTCCAGAGACACCATCATACAGGAATTCCAGAATGGACACTCAGATCTGAGATGACATGGAAAGTTGCTCTAAGCTAAATGTTTCAGATGCACGAGAAGAGTCTGAACAAAATTGTAATGAAATATAAGAACAAAAAAGCCACGTTGCTCTACTTATATTTATATTGTTATAATTTTTAACTTTGTAGTATAATTCAGTTATGAAAGCAAATATTATAAGTAGTTTTTGCCCACTTAATCTATATTTCTATATGTTGATTTATTTAGGTTGGACATAAAAATCATATTTTAACCTTCTAGATATTTCTTTTTTTTTTTTTTTTTTTTTTTGCAGTTTTTGGCCGGGGCTGGATTTGAACCCACCACCTCTGGCATATGGGGCCAGTGCCCTACTCCTTTGAGCCATAGGTGCCACCCCCTTCTAGATATTTCTACTGAAAATGAGGAATGACCTTGATTCAGGCAAATAATATTTGAAATAATCCATATTATTTTCTAATTACTTTGGAAGTAGGTATTATTGGTTTTAGAAATAGAAAGGATTTTTAAAATAGTTATATGTTTTCTGAAGTGAGATATAAATTAGAGGGTGTAATACTTATCTGTATTCCTGAGCTTATAAAGAACGCGAATGGGTAGTATTTTGAACTCTTGCCATTGTGGTCGGAAATTTCCATATTTAATTTTATTTAGTTCTTACAACATCCACTTGAGATAGACAACCTTCATTGAACAGATCAACTAGAAATCATAAGTTTCTAAAATTTCTCAGTTATTGACTAATTTTAGGAACATTTGAAAGGAATGTTCATGAAATAACATGAAGAGAAAACATCCAGGTCCATTATTATCTATGACCCCAACATTGTAAAACAAAAATATAGTATGAGCAGATAAAATAGTAGAATGAAAGTATAATGAAATGATAATGGTAATGACTGCTCACATTTTAATATTTTATTTTTGTGCATTTTCCCATTCTCTTACAATGACCTAACATTTTTATAATTTATATAAAGCAACAATTGGTTGCCCCAAAAGAACTTGCTAACAGACAGTGACATAGAAAGTGGGATCCACAAGAGTCATTCCAAAATCAAAGTCCATGCCTTCTGCTGACCATACTTTCCTTAAAATCACATCTCAGAGAACTTATGAATAGTGTCTGTGCCACATTATTTAATGGGATTGCGCAATTCACACTGAGTCAGTTGGAAAAAAGCAGATGAGAAAGTCACTTTTCAGTGTATGAGTTCATTTCTCCAAATGATCTCCTCTATGAAGGAAACCAAAATAAATAATCTCTTTGGTGTTTTTTCAATGCTTGGTCAGCTCTGTGACAATTCTCTGAAAACTTTCATTTCAGTGGATCTCTCTTTTAGAGAGAGAGCTAGCGTTACATTCTTCTTCATCTAGGCAAAACTGCAACTGTAATGCTAGCAAGGAATAAACAAACTTATTGGATTGAATTTTTTTTTTTTAAAAAGTAAATCTCTTATATCATTCTTGAATACAGCCACCCAGTAAAATATTTTGACATTTGATGTTAACCACTCCATGACCAAATCACTACTTAAGTCTTTTGACCAAGTGACAAGTTTAGCTGATTTTTTTTTTCATTCTTTTCTATTGATTATTTTTGGAATTTGATAAATAAAATATCTAGCCTGGCCTTGTTTACAAAACTTTCAATGTAGAGACACAAATGGGGTGCAAATTCCCCCTCCTTTGGGGTTGGATCCCAGAGGGACTCCCAGAGGGACTCCAAGCTCTCTGTTAAGGTCTAGAGCAGGAAGGGGCCAGGACGCTAAGGCCTGGACCTGTCTGGAGAGCCCACCGAGATTACTGACCAAGCCAGGAGGGACCTCTGAGCCGGCACCCTCATGCCTGCCTCCCTCCCTACTCTACACTGCAGAACTAAAGAGAACATACCTGTGACGATGAGCTTCGTGCCGGAGCCAAAGTTCTTGATATACCCACTGCCTGAAAAGCCTTTATAAAAAGCTCTTCGTGCTTGTTTATGTGTGTGTGTGTATATATATATATATACACACACACACACACACACACACACACGAATTGGCCCTGGTGCCATTAATCCAAATTATAGCTCAAACAAAATCACAATAGTGATTATAATCAGGAATTTAAGAAACAGTTCCACTCTGCCTTGGAAGTTTGAATTCTATCTGCTCCCTTCTTCCATCACACAGGTTGGAGAGAGTCTAAATCTTTTGTCAGGATTTTTACTGAATCTTCAAAATCTCCTGCCTTAGATGATTTTCCCCATGAAGCAAGTTTTCTGTCCAGAGAGCAATTTAGAGGAAATTAATACTTCCCCAGTTTTCAAAGAGAAACAATAATAAGATTCTTATGTTTGAGTTTTTAGTAAACATAAAATTGATACGATTTGTCTGTTTTCTGTGATTCATGTTTATGGAGGATTGAGCACCTGGATGATTTTAAAGGAAATTATTTTCATAATCATGATCCACAGTGGGGAACCTGCCATTGATAGTAGACAGAGTATGAATTCTCAGTGATGATCTCTTAATCACATCGTTCATTATTGCTGAAAGATCACTCCTTTTGTGACTTAAAATATCCTTACGGTTTCCAGAGCACTGAATTGAAATCCTAGGCTGCTCATCACAGGATCCTAAGCAGCTCTGGGTCATTCATTTACTAATATAATTTAGTGCACCTGTCATAACTCCCTTACCAGCTTCAATATTTCTACATATCTGATACCAATACAGGAAGAAAATGGAGTAAATGGTGTCTAAATGACTCATCATTCCATAGAAATATACTAAGAATTATACTCTGAGAACATAATAAATGCATATGCAATATGACTCTTATATTAAAATTATATCTTTATACATAAAGATGTACATATATATTTAGCATATATATCTTTATACACAAAGATACATATATCTTTAGCAAGTAATTTCAGTGTTATAATTAGAAGCAGAAATACTGTGTTCACATATGTGTAGGAATTCACACTGTGAGATGATAGTCAAATAATAAGTTAATAGGTCTATTTGAAAGATCAGGCTACAGAAGAGAAAATATTATGAATACATGACTTAATGTTTCTAAATATCACATAATGATCCAGACCAGGAAATTTGGAATAGACACATCTCAGTTAGATGCCAAACTTTAAGCAGTGACTAGTCATGTGACTTGGAAAGCACCTGAACTTTTCTAGGCCTCGGTTTCCTCATCTGTGAAATGGGAGTAAGAGGATCTCCCATATACAGTGGTGGAGGAATGAGAGTAGGCACCAAAACTACTCAGCATGGTGTCTGCCTCTCAATTAGCGTTAGCTAATATAAATTCCCTCTTTAAGGGATAACGTTGAGCCATTTCATCAGATTCTTCCAGCAAACACTACACATATAACAACAGAAGCAATTTTGCAAGCAGTAACTGCTACATGCAGGAAGGACACAAGCTCATGAACCCAAGACCTTCTGCTTCTCTGGCAGCCACAGTCCAAAGAGCAAAGGCAGGGCCCAGAATCTAGAACATTTATTCAGTACACTGGCAGCTTGGGAGCACTGGGACTGTGTCTTGATTCCCTTTTATCGCCATCATCTGGGACATAAATGTTTTCAATAAATATTTGCTTAAAGAATGAAGGAACAAATGAAGATGTAAAGCCATAAAGACTCTTCATTGACCTTGGAACTGAAATAATTCATGGAACTTGCAAATTCTACTGTTTCCAGGCAATGTGACAGGAGTCACAGTAGCATGGATTTTAACTGATCTGCGCCCACCCTCAAAGAAACTGGAACAATAAGAAGGCACATGTTGACATACCACATTGATTTACTCTAAGGATTAATTTTTTGAACTGTTTCTTGGGATTATATCACAACTAATACTCTAGGATTTGCAAGTTATCAGGAGTCTCAAAATAGAAATAAAGAAATTTGATGTTGATATCTCTCACTCAAAAGACCTACCAAAAAATCATATAGCATCAATATTACATGAATGGTTCAGAGACATGACCCTCAATACATTTTAATTTCCAGCCTTATGCTATGCTCTGTGTTTGTATGTGTGTGTTTTCTAAAAGTAAAATTTCAATCTGCTGACACACAGGAAAAGGAAGAAATTATTTACAAAACCAAGTTTCTATACTGAGTAGTCTGTACCTGAATAATTCTTATTTATATACTGAGGCTAAATATGTCTCAGAGTCAGAAAAGGTTGATTGTCTAAAAATCATATAGCAGTTTGACATTTTGAGGGTAAAAGTATTTTTAAAAGTTACTTACCAAGGGGAGTAACTATGAGCTTAGTTCCCTCTCCAAATGTCTTGATCCGACCTTTCTGATCACACTAGTCACAGCTTCTACAAAAATCCCAAAAAAATCTCGTCCTAATCTTCGTGATATGACCAGAAGTTTAACAACATAGCTCTAGAAAATTGGTCTTTTGGGCTCCTTTAGAAATTCTAGAACATGGATTTCATGAATTCTAATAGTATCTAATTTTTATTAAAACTTAAACATTGACCTTCTAAATTGCCCGTTTTCCACCAAGGGAAGAGTTATTGAGAAACGCCAACCGAAAATGGGAAGGGTAAGAGCAGGAGAATAAAGGGAGCCAGCCCAGCTGGTCAGCCTACTACTTTTCTAAATTAACAGGAAAAGTATTATTCACAGAGTTAAATCTCTTTTTTTTTTTTTAATTTCCAGGTGTTCCATTGTGTTGAAACTGCTCAGAGACTGCATCAAAGAAAAAGCCCTTCTGTTCTCACCAATACCAAGGCTTCTACGTTAGTAATTTGGGAAAATATTTCTAGAAGGAGGAAACACTTTCATAACTGCAAAGTAAACCGTGCCAACACAGATGTACGTGAGAAATGTGAACAAACGTCTTCATTTTCAGAAAGCCTCTCTTTCCATTTGGTGACCAGGGCAATGCCAAGTGAGAATGTGTTCTGGGATAACTTATTATCTTTCCAGAAGCAACAGATGAAATTTATAGAATTCTATCTCCCATGAAAGAATAGATTCCTTATTTAAACTATATCAAGAAAAAAAATCCGGCTCTCTGACATGATGAAGGAAGGGCCTCTTGGAGGCTGCTCTACCATCTGAATCCAGAGTCAGCTCAGGGCTTCCCTGAGTGCAGATGAGGGGTCTGGTTTCAAGGACTCAGGACAGGGCCTGATACCCTCCTCTCCCCATATGCCCTCTCCAGATCCACACTGAGAGGACACAAGCTCTGTCCCCAAGGATGAAGGTGTGAATGTGCTCACAGGGGGCAAGTGTCCACCCACAGGAGCTTGCAGCCCCCGACTCAGTTGGACAGGATAACTAGGCTGGGTGGAAATTATGTTTGGAAAGGGCTTTTTGTTACTGGGAATTATAAGCTATTACTACTTGGATCTATCAAGTAGCCTTTGCACCTATTGTCAAAGGAATGATTCCTGATCAGTCCCATTTTATCTCCTGTTTTTTCTTATTCCAAGACCATGTCTATTATCAGAAGTCTTAGAACTTGTCTATTTTCAAGAGTTATGAAAGATTTAATGAAGAAAATTCAGGAAAAACTGAGGCAGCTGTCAGACTAGAAGCAGGCTGTGGGCACACCACTCTCAAGGAAAGAAATGTAAGTCACAGGCAGATACCTCAGCACAGGCAACTCTTATATCAGAGGTACATGGTGACATCCCAGAGAAGCAATGCGGGAGAGCAGGAGTGAAGGAAAACATGACAGGGCTAGACAGATGCATTGGGCAAGATTAAAGGGATCTGTGGCAGGCATTTATAACTGGGAAAGATTTGGAGGATAGAGTCTGGGGTGCCAGGCTCACCCCACCAGCCCTATGGCTGAGTGATGGGAGGGCTCTGTCCTCCACCATCATAGGCCCCTCTGCCTGGAAGAACCTGGGAGCTACCCTGGAGTCTGTGCAGAGTCCTTGCATTGGAGAAGAGGCACAGTAAGGACCTGGTGGTAGGTCATCCTAGGTTTCTGCAGCTGACACCATCCTGTGCCCTTGGGTGCAAGGTTCTGAGTCTGCATGGGACTTAGATTTCCAGTATCAGCCTTCATGTTGCCCCCACCAGGATGAAGAAGGAGAGAAGTAAACTCTGAATCAATTCTCCTCTGAGCCATGCCCTGTGACAGGAAGCCAAGCTCCCCTCCCCTCTGCCTGGTGAGATCCTAGCAGAAGAATTGCCTGGAGCACTATAGGCTCCAACCTGGGAAGCTTTGGGTGGCTGCTTCAGTAGGTCCTGAGGGGGAAGGACAAGGAGAGCTCCACTCTATAGTTTCTAGGCCATTGGAACTACTCCACCCCATGTACATTGGCATGTGTTATCCCAGAGCCTGTGAAACAGACTGCTGGTTCTGGTACCCTGCCTTTGGTCCCCAGGTAGACATAGCCCACTGCCCACCTAGCCCTGATCTGACTCAGAGGCCCTGCTCAGAAGCCCAGCTTCTGGCTCTTCTCCAGCTGGACTCTGAGGCTTTGATGCTAGAGCCTAAGGCTCTGTCCCTGTGGTACAGAGCCCCTGCCAGGCATGGGACACTGCCCCCAAGATGTCCGCACTGCACCTGGACCCCAAGACTCTGCTTTAGAGTTAATCCCATGGCCCCAGGGTCAGAACAATTTAGTTTAACATTTCTTGTGGAATATGTCTTCTGGCAATACAATCTCTGTCTGTACAGCCTCTGAAAACATGTCTATGCTAGGTGACAATTTTTTCATTCAACACCTTAGAGATTTCACTCCAGTGTCTTCTTTCTTGCCTGGCTTCTGATGAAAAAACCATTGTGTTTCCCTTCTGGTTAGTTGGCTTCAATATTTTCTCTTTAGTTTTGGTTTTCAATGTTGAAGTGTAATATGCCTCGGTGTTTTGTTTGTTTTCTTTCTAGTATTTAAAATGAGTGGGTGTTTTCTGAGCTTGTTGGCTCTGTGGTTTGGTTTCTATCCCTAAATTCGGAATATTCTTAGCCATTATTTTCACATTTCTTCTGCTTCATTCTCTTTTTCCTTTCTAATACAAATTCTAATTCCCAGTATGTTTGACAACATTGTATTGTCCACGGTCTACTCTTTCTTGATAATGGGCTTGCTCTCCTTTTCTGCCTGTCTCATCTCCGTGCATGGCGGTTTGAGGACTTTCTAGTGGCCTAGCTTCATTTCACTATCTTTTTCCTTATGTCTGTTGAGTAATGCATTCTTCATTTCTGTTACTGTGTTTTTCATTTCTTGCTCTTCCGTCTGATCCTTTCATATAATTGCCAATTCTCAGCTGAAGTAACCTGTGAGATCCTGCATGTTCTACACTTTTTTATTAGCATCTGTGACATATTTGTCATATTTAATGTCCTTGACTGGTTGTTCAAACACCTGAGTCTTCTTTGATTCTAATGATTTCTTTGTGACTTCAGATTATATTTCTTCTTACATCTTCGTGTGCCTCTGAGATTTTTGTTTGAAAGCTGACTATTTTGGATAATACAGTAGGTACTCAGGTAAATGTGTTTTATACTTTTAAATGCCTGCTACTTTTCCTTCTGCTAGACTTTTAGTGTGAGAGTTTGTGTGAATCTAATCAGGAGTTAGGCTGGGTTAGGAGTTTGTTGTTGTAAAGTCATCATGTTTTGGGAAAATGAGGCCCAGTGGAGAGAATGAATACCCAAACACTATATTTAAGAGGAAGAAGGCTTTTATTCAGCTGGCAGAGAAAATGGCATAAAAAAATTCAAAATAGCCACACTCCCTGACTGGCTCTGTATTTCCTTTTTTATCCTCAGTCAAAAAGTTCCAGCCTAAGGATACCTTTCTCTTTTTTTTTTTTTTTTTTTTTTTTTGAGACAGAGCCTCAAGCTGTCCCCCTGGGTAGAGTGCCGTGGCATTACAGCTCACAGCAACCTCCAACTCCTGGGCTCAAGCGAGTCTCTTGCCTCCGCCTCCCAAGTAGCT
>CAUYTI010008903.1:0-21441 GCA_963575145.1 Galago senegalensis | reverse complement strand
TGGGTAGAGTGCCATGGCATCACGCTCACAGCAACCTCCAACTCCTGGGCTCAAGCGAGTCTCCTGCCTCAGCCTCCCAAGTAACTGGGACTACAGGCGCCCGCCACAACGCCTGGCCATTTTTTGGTTGCAGCCATCATTCTTGTTTGGCGGGCCCAGGCTGGGGATTCAAACCCGCCACCTTGGGTGTATGTGGCTGGCACTTTAGCCGCTTGAGCCACAGGCGCCCAGCCTAATTGGAAACTTTTCATGGTCTAGAATTTTAAATCTCCCTTCATGTATAAATTAGAAAAAGGAGAAAAGACAAATGGCATTTTTAAGAATCTAAGAGTATGTGAAAATCATTATGAAATTAAAGAAACTGCCAAGTAATTTAATTGTTTACATTAAAGCATTGGAAGGCTATTTTAATAATTTTTCAAAGAGTCTAAATTATGGTGTCTCATGAATATTTTAATGTCTGAATTTTTTTAATAGCTAGATTACTGCTCATCTGCTACATGGAATAAAACATATTTTAGGTCAGGTTGATTTATGACAAGGATTTTGCACACATTAAACAAAAAAATTTTAATATAACTACTTTAAACTTAGTTATAATCTACGATATCGATTCAAATCAGGATAATTTTAGAAATAGTTTATGTTCTCCCTACTATTGATTACTTCCAAATGAAGTTTGTGTTTTTACAAATTGTATACAAGTTGTATTAAACGTCCAGAAAAATTAGAAAACAAAAAAATTATAAAAAGCCATTCGTTAATCTTAGTGTAGTCTAATTAATAATAGCATGTTAATTTATTTCACATGTGCCTTTTCTGTACATACCTTAAAAATAGTTGTATATGCATTTGAATTATAACTAATTTTATCTCCTTTCTAGATGTAATGTTACATCTTATTTTTTTCATTAGTCTTTATATCAGTTATTTTAATGCCTGTATAAAAGTCCCATCAGGATTGTACACTTAACTGCTTAATAGCCTACTGTTGACTAGAAGCCTTATCAATAACAAAGACAGTTGATTAACATATACTTTGTGTGTCACATGGATTATATACTATATTCTTATAATAGAGTAAGGCAAAAGAAAAGCAAATGTTATTAAGAAAATCATAAGAAAGGGAAAATACATTTATAGCTCTGTACTATACAGGCTGGCCATAAAGTCATGTGCAGTTTTAAATTGCACACTATTTTAAATTGCACACAAACTTTATGGCCAGCCTATATTTGTTGATACCTATATTTACATTGTGTGTAAGATGAATTGTCTGTCTGAAATGGTAGGCAACTGCAACTGCAGACCTCTATCTAATAGTACATACAAATCAATTTAGCTTTTTCTTGGAATATCATGACTCTTCTCTGCTTTTTTGGGTGTGCTTCCAGCATATCTAGTGGCATTTCGTATGGGGCCTATGCAGTAAATATGATGGAAAATATGTGAGAACCACATGAAATCACCTTTCACTGTGATAGCAATTTGCTGGAGAGATGAACTGCTCTCATGAGATGATCACATGGAGTTTTAAGTGGACGCTTGTAACACTTGAGCTCACCACAACAGCAACAAGAGATGGCTAGGAAATTATTACAGTAGTACATTACAGTTAATTTTATGCAGTTATGATTTAATGCTACATGCTTACGTTTCTCTTGACTGCAGATGGCACCATGTATAATCTGTAAGGTCTGTATGCATAAGTTTTGATAAATTTTAGCTTTTTATGGTAGATCTGTGTTTATTTTGTGGTAATAATAAAATAGAATAGTATCTACATATATTTTGTGCATTAGTGACATACTTTTTCTTAATTTTTTCTATATTTCTAGGCTATATGATTTATTGGTAAGTTTTTCAAATCATTGCAGATCTCCAAAAATTCTTCCAGTATGAAAAGAATCCACATATAAATGGGCCCTCACATTTCAAACCCGTGTTGTTCAAAGGTCAACTGTATATCTAAGCTTTTTTATGTCTAAAAATATTTCCTTAGCATAAAGTTCTAAAAGTACAATTAATGTGTCGAAGGTCATAAATAATTTAATGACTCAAGAAACCTTTGGACAGATTGCTTTCAAAAATGGATGTGCCAGTTTACACAGCTGTCTGCAGTATATGAGAGCAGTTACATGTTTTTCTTATCTAACTGTTCTCCTTATACTTCTGTTCAAGTTCCAAACTTTTATTTCCCCAAGATTGTTTAAAAAAAAAAAAGATGAACTGTTTTCTTCTGATTTTGATTTACAGCTTAGAGTATTGTAACGTTGCAAGGAATATAAGAATGAGATTGGCTTTTCTTTATAGTTAGGCAAAAAGTAGCCTAAAATTTAAAAATTATTTTCTGCTTGCTAATAGGAAGAGATGTTGGAGCTTGTTTCTTTCTCAGGTAGAAGGTTTTTTTACTTATGAGGATTAACATGTTATTTCCAGTTGTCACTGATACAGCTTCTAAATGTTCCTACCTTTTAACAATGGCTGAATGTTCTCCATGAGTTTACTTTGATCTTAAGTCTACTCTACATTCCACTTAGAATCTTTTGTCAGGCAAAGCTTGACATGTTTTGAGAGCTGAGAAAGAGAATATTTACTTAGGAAGTTCCTTTCTTAATCCTTATTCATATTAACTGAACTAGCAGACTATATAAAACAGCTTCAGATGTGTTATGTATTGTTCTTTATGCGGTCAGATTCTCTTCTGTCAGAATCATCACTGTTTCTTGCTTATGTATATTTGCATTTTATGGTTCCTATTGTAGAATTCAAAGGCCTAGCATACTGTTGATCCTATCTACCTTTTACAACTGATAAATTAGCTGTGGCCTTTTTAATTGAGACATTTTCTAATTGCAATTAATTTCCTTACAGATTAGTTAGCAACATTTTGTAATATGTAATATAGTAAAATGGTTTTTGTTTTTAACTACAATTTTAAGCTTAAATATTACAGCAAGGTGTTTTGAAGTTTCCCTGGAAGATCATCTAGAATGATAAAACATTTATTATTATAGAATTTTTAAGATCTTCCACATAAAAAATTTGAAAGGAAATAGTAAATAAAGCTTAAACTGTAGATGATAGAAGTTTATAGCATTTCTTAAATATAGAAAAGTTCCAAGAATGAGAGCAGGCCACATAGTCCTTTGAACATTTTCTGTGTAATTTTGATATTTTATAATTATTCAATCAAGTACCTGGACCACTTACTAAAGTTACTAAAAAAAAATTTCACTGTTCTTTTCCCCAATGTTATAATAATGTGTTTTACCCATGTTTCAAATGAAGAAAAGGAAAAAAACTTATATTTTAGTTGATAATGAATACATTAGGGTTTTTAGGATTTCAGAATGTAAAAATAGAACTTAGTATGAACCCAAGAAACTATCTTTCAGATGAAGAAAGTAAGGAATACAAGACAGAGTCCATTAAAAAAAAAATTACTTTAGGATACTATTAATTTTTAAAGTATTGCTGCTTTCAGAGAATTTAGTTGGGAGGGATTTAAGCTTTTCAAGTGCTCCCTTTAAGTTCGAGAAAGCAAAGTAATGGTGGCATTATTATTTGCATATTTTATGTTATGTGGTTTAATTTTATTGATAGGTATGAAGCATCTTTATATTAAATTATTATAACTTATTTTATATATTGTCAAATATTTATTGAACAATCGTGTGGGGGGGGTTGTTTATTTTACAGAGTCTCACTTTGTCACCCTCAGTGGAGTGCCATGGCATCATAGATCACAGCAACCTCAAACTCTTGGTCTCAAATGATCCTCTTGCCTCAGCCTCCCTTATAGCTGGGACTATAGGCACCCACCACAATGCCTGGCTATTTTTAGAAATGAGGTCTCATTTTTGCTCAGGTTGGTCTTGAACTCCTGAGCTCAGGCGGGCTACCCACCTCAGCCTCCCAGAGTATTAGGATTACAGATTTGAGCCACCATGCCCAGCAACAATTATATTTGTATAATAAGATTATTATATGTTTTATTTTTATCTTATAGGTTGAGCATCCCAAATCTGAAATCTAAAAACTTGAAATGCTTCAAAATCAGAAACTTTTTGAACAGTGGTACAGCACCACAAGGAAATGCTCTTTAGGATTTTTGTATTTGGGATGCTCAACCAGTAAGTGTATATCTGCACATATTCCAACATCCAAAAGAAGTTTGAATTACTTACCTCAAGGATTTTTGATCAGGGTTAATCAAAATCTATTATAATAAACCATAAATGAACTCAGCATTAGAATAGTACGTGGGAGTACCAGAACTATAGATCGGGTTGCATTGTGGCAGAGTGTGTGATACTTACATGGTAGAAGTGATGTTTGAGGATGCATCCACTCCACTGAGCGGGCCAGAACCAGTGAAGGCATAAAAAAGCAAGTTGCATTCAAACATTTAACATTTTCTTTTCCACTCTGTAACTTTGAGAATAATTCTTCAAAGTATGATAACATATTATCTGTAATTTTGCCAAGGAATTAATGTGAGTTGGATATACTGTTCGACTATTGTGCAAAACAGTGAGTAAACTGTTAGCAGGTGAGTAAACTGTACTTGGATGTCAATTAACTAGTAGCCCAATAAGAGTAAGGGAGTGATTTGATTTAAACAGTAATAGAAATGCAGTATCCAGAACAAAGCAGTTGATAGTTCTTTACCCCTCACTTAAACACATTGTGGATTATGTTATTGACAAAAGACAATGACTAGAACACTCCTGGACAATGTGAGTGTGCTGTAGATTATGTCAAAGCCAATAGATAGCTCAGAAAGAAATCACGAGCTCTAAGGTGAATTTGTTCACTCAGGGGCACATTTCTGCCTTGCCTCTATTATGCTTCCAGCAAGTGTTATGGTAAGCTTCAAAAATTCATAATTTTTCCCACTCAGGAAAAATAAAAGTAGTGACTTTAGCATTATAGTCTTCTGTAGTGCTTAAAATTGGAAAATGTAGATTCCATTTCAATAGTTTTTATGCCCTCTTAAGCCCTTAAAAAAGGTAGAAAGGGATGAATCTTTCTTATTCATGTTGTTTTATGCTTTGTAAGCAAAATTCAAAATTATTTTTACTACTTAGAAATTTCAGGCAGGGAAGATTTTTATATAGTTCCATTTGGGGGTAGCTATATTCAGGTTTTTTGCTGTCCTTAATTCATATTGTGCTGTGACCCTGTTTTTCTATTTCTCCTTTTTCTTTCTTTTTCTTTTTTATCCATATTCTTACTTTGTGTTTTACTTTGCTGCCTTTATCTACTGTAACCCTTGTGTTTTTTTTTGTTTGTTTGTTTGAGACAGAGTCTCACTTTGTCCCCCTGAATAGAGTGCTATGGTGTCACAGCTCACAGCAACCTCCAGCTCTTGGGCTCAGGGGATCCTCCTGCCTCAGCCTCCCAAGTAGCTGGGACCACAGGCACCCGCCACAACAGGTGGGTGTCTGCTATTTTTTGTTGCAGTTTGGCTGGGGCTGGGTTTGAACCTGCCACCCTCAGTATATGGGGCCAGCGCCCTACTCACTGAGCCACAGGCACCACCCAACCCTTAATTATTTTTTGTTTGTTCTGAACATCAGTGACTTTCAAGAAAGCAAAGAATTAACCTTCCTTGATTAGCACTGATAGTCAAGTAAAATATTTTGGTCCTTAAAGAATGTTAGGTAGAATGCAAGCTGCTTTCATTCTTTAAGCATCTCTACTAATGCAGAGGGATATTTATACAGATTATAAATGGACGCAGATTTCCTACTTGCCATAGGAACATGTGATTTCTGGTAATACACATAGGCCTGAGAATAATGAGATGGTCCTAAATGAGAGTGATTGATTATACATCATTTTTTCTGCTTGCACTGATATTGCCTTTTAAATTATAATTTAAGGGTGGAGGGAGGGTGATTGATGGGATCATGCCTATGGTTCATCCTATAAGGGTGCATGTGAATCTCTCTAATTGTAGAATATGTCTTAACACAATAACTAAGAAAAAGACGTGAAGGCTATGGTAACCAGTTAGATGAAAGTATTTCAAATTGTATACAGAAACAGTACACTGTACCCCATGATAGTATTAATGTACACTGCTATGATTTAATAAAAAATAATTGCACATATAAAAAATAATAATAAATTATAATTTAAGTTTCTTAGTTCCGCACCTGTGGCTCAAGTGGCTAAGGTGCCAGCCACATACACCTAAGGCGGCAGGTTTGAATCCAGCCCAGGCCCGCCAAACAACAATGACAGCTGCAACAAAAAAAACCAAAAATAGCCAGGTGTGAGTTGTGGTGGGCGCCTCTGGTCCCAGCTACATGGGAGGCTGAGGCAGGAGACTCGCTTGAGCCCAGGAGTTGGAGGTTGCTGTGAGCTGTGATGCCATGGCACTCTTACCCAGGGGGACAGCTTGAGGCTCTGTCTCAAAAACAAAAAGTTTCTCATCTAGTAAATATTTCCATAGGTTGAATATCCCTAATGCAAACTTCTGAAATTTGAAATGTTCTAGAAAACAATCTGAAACTTTTTGAGCACTGATATTGATGCTGAAATGATCAATTTCTTTGAGTATTTAGATTTGTATTAGGGATACTCAACCAGGATCACTGATATTGATGCTGAAATGATCGATTTCTTTGAGTATTTTAGATTTGTATTAGGGATACTCAACCAGGATGAATATGCAAATATTCCAAAATTCAAATAAAATCCAAAACACCTCAAATAAAATCCACAAAATTCATTTGCTCTGGTCCCAAGCATTTTGGATAAGAGATACTCAACCTATGTTCAAGTATAGTAATTATTTCCATCAAGGGAAAATTTCAGCTTTCTGACATCTTTAAAAAAAAAAAAGATGAAATTTGGAGCAATGCTGAGGAAATACTGTTCACATCCAATCTCTGTGGCCTTTCAACTCTGTCCATCCTCGGTATGTAGACATCTGACATTTCCATTATGACAGAGCTCAGCTCAGGTACCAAGTGATCAGAAGCTTCAAAGAGTCTAGACAACAAAGGGTCAAAGAAATAAAGACAATAGGTATGGGCAAGTTGCAAAAAGGGGACTTTTGAACTGAAGCTGTTTCTCCCTGCCCAGGGGTTTCTAATGTTTGGCATTCAGGTTGCAGGGTTTAGTTATGTCATACATGACAGTCCTACAAAGGGCTGCTCTAGTACTTCATTCATCTGGCAGGTTCTGACACTCAGTTGGTCACTTGCTCTGTGTTCTGTAGCCCATAGACTATATTCAATATGCATTCCAAACGGATTGTCCATTCAGTATTAACAGTCTGTAAGGACACTACCACCTCTCATTCGTCACCTGGCCATCTCAGCTTTCCCCATCTCTGTCCATTCCTCTTTCCTCTGAAATGTCTCCCTTAGTTTCCTCTTCATTCCCTTATTATTACTATTCTCCTTGCCTTAAGCATCTTACCCCAGATTAATTAATTATATGTACATTCTCTATCATTAAAAAGCTTCTAGAATACTGTTTATAAAATCTTGTCGTTCCAAAGAGACTAAGAAGTTTAGTCCTTTCTGTAGGCTTTAAGTGATTTATAGCAAATAGGAATTAGTCTTTAGAACTAAGCTTTAAAACAAAGCATACCCTTTTTCTCCATGTTATTATAAATTGTATATCCTTTCTTTCCATGTTAATATAGGACCAATAGTTTTGGTGCTTTTTTTTTTTCCAAAATAGACCAATTGTGTCCTCATTGAAATGTTACTGATGCAGCTCCATTCCACCCATCTCATAATTATTCCGGGTGTCATAGGGAGCTCCTTAGTGGTTTGCCTTCAGTGGTTAAGAGTGCAGCTTTTGAAGCCTGTTGTCCAGGTTTATTTCCATCTGTGACACTTGTTAGTTTTTTGTGACCTTAGGAAAATTACTTAATTTCTCTGTACCTACATTTCCCCACTTATCTGTTAAACAGAGATAATAGTAGTAAGTATTAAATGAAAAAAGACAAGAGAAAGAAAATTACCTGACAGATAGTAAGAGCTCAATAAATGTTAGCTAATTTTATAATATTATCAACTGGTGACTCTACAGGCTTGAATGCAGGCCTCACTTTGATGATATTCACAGGCCTTGGACTTATGAGCTGTAAACTACTGACTGGCAGCACAAGTCTCATCCTCAGCATTGTGTGCTGTACTTAGCCTTGAAGTTTCAAACTGCTACTGTTCTAAATTAAGAGTGAGCCAATAGGTATCTGATTTTCATGCTACTCGTAGAACTACATGTAATTCTTCCATGTTTTGGTGCCTTTCATTATTTGAATAAGACACAATATTTTCCATGTATTGCATGCATGATTCATTTGCTCACCTTCAGAATCATTCTTTTAGCCCATGTGGTCACTGAAGAGACACCATTTACTTACTAAATTTTATTTTGGAGAAGATGGAGTTTTATTAGGCATGTTTATTTTCATTGAAATCAAACCCTTCTTTCTAGTTTTCAACACTTGGAATTACTTCCATGCTCATCAGTCATATTGAAATTAATAATATTTATGAGACATTCTATACAGTACTCTGAAAAATGAGATGACCAAATAATAGTAACCACTCTTGATTATAATTGTATCCTTTCCTTTGCTCATGAACAAAGTGAATGCGATTTTGCTCCATAGTGGAACTTTCATAAAATATAATTTTATAAAAAGAAGAGCTTCTGTGTTTGCTTTTTTAGCTTATCTCAGCCTCCCAGTTTCTCTTCCCACAAAAACCTTTACAAAATATTTGAATCACATCACTTCTTTTTGTAGTAGGTCAACCTTGGCTTGGCTAGTATCTATGCAATCTTCTAACTAGTTTGGAATGTGCTTTTTATGCTGACTCCATCTACTTCTGTTCTCTGAAAGAAATCCTTTGTTCATAATGGTATAGCCCTCCCTGTTCTACACTTGTACAATACAGGCATTTGGTGGGCTTTTGTTTCTCTTTGATAATAATCAGATATTTAACTTTACATGTGACACTTTCCTTAAAATTACTTTAGGTACGTATTATATTATTTAGTACTATATTGTTTTGTATACAGTCATATTAACTGTTAATATGTTTCCTGAGTTCACTTAATAAACATACATCATTGTTACAAAACTATGATTTCCAAGACAGAGTGAATTAATTCTCTTTACTTCTTTTGTGCCCTTCTTATGTGTCTTATAAAGTTAGGTGATCAGTGAACAAAGCTGATTTTCACTTGTATTTCACTTCTGTGATTTATTAACCTCAAAGGCACAAAGATTTCATATCACTTTTAGTCTCAGCTTCATTAAGCATCAACTCTTGTTAAGTTTTGAAAAGAAACTCAATTCATCTGTGGAAAAGGAAATTACACTTTTTTTTTTTCTCTTACAAGTGGTTCAGCTCTAATTATAAATATCTTTGCCTGGTTCTTTTTTTTCCAGGCTTTAAAAACCATGAAATCTCAAATTGCAGGGCAGTTTATTTAACATTATTTTGAAGTGATCCTTTCCTGTGCAGTTTTTTAAAGGATTGCTTTAAGGATAGTGAGTGTGTTGTATTAATCTAGTTTTTAAACCATGGGTCTTGCTTTTCTGTGGGATTATTAAAATAGTATCCGAATAAACATGAGGTCTTGAATGTTTCTCAGGAAGTTACTTTTCTGTTGTTCCTAAACTGTACAATAAAATTAATTTATTTTAAACCATGAAACTTGATATCATAATTTTATTATGAACTTCATCAGAGAATCTGTATTTATTCATTCTTTAGTTAATTCTTCCTTTCTCAATATATATGATAAATCAAAAACAATATATATTTAATTAGCCTTTTAGTGTAACTTAACTACTAGAATTAAATAATGTCATTATCTTTTATTTTTTGTTTTAGACCTATGTAGTAGGTCCACTACAACTTAAATAGACTTTTGTGGACTGGTCAGATAAGAAGATGCTGTCCAGGTTTAAAGGTTGCTATCTTCTGAATGAACATGTAGAACCCCTTTAATTTGGGGATTTTTGTTTCTAGAATTATGGGAAACTTTAAGTAGAGGTGTGTAACATCATCATTCAGAATACTTGAACATTTGTTAATATCTAACGCTACTGACCAAAGTAGATTAAATAGATGACTTTTATAGATGTTTGTGTTCCAAGAACAAAATATACTGGTATTCCAAATTAAGAGATGTGTTAAGGAAGCAAAACAAACTGAGAATAAAATAAAATGATTTCTGCCCCAGCACAATATATGTGTTCCTGGAAAACCTCATGTTTTGCAAAATCACATGCTAAAATAACAGTTTGCGAGGAAAGTAGTCAGGCTCGGTGGTTTATCCCTGTAATCCCCGCTACTAGGGAGACTGAGATGAGATGATCATTTGAGTCCAGGAGTTTAAGGCTGCAGTTAGCTATGATCATGGCACTACACTCTAGCCTGGGTGAAAAAGCAAGACTCCATGTCTTTAACAAATAAAAATAAAAATTGAAATGTTGGGCCAGAGCACTTATAACTACGTGACTTTGTAGATATAGCCCTGACAAATAAAATATCAGTCCAAACACAGCATAGTCCTATTATCTGTGGACATTTGTGATTAGAATCAGTCTATATTCTGCAATCATATGCTCAGGTTCTTTCTTCCCCCTTAAGAATGTTTGCATCTAACAGAGACCAATTTAATGAAAACTAAAAATATACTGCAGTCACGTCCTCCATCAATTGAAGTGTGATTTTGTTTTGTGGTCATCGTGGTGCCGTGCCTTCACATTTCCATGTGCGTTTGTAGCTTCCCAAGATAGTTTCTTATGGAAGAAAGCCAGGAGGTTCTTTAAGATAGAAAAGTAACTACTTTTTTGCAATAAAGGAGGGTTCTTCTACAGGTTTTTTTCTCTGTATTTTTAGAACTGTGAAAACTCCTCCCTCTGATTATTTCACATCATTAGCATGCTGGGAATAAAATCTTAAATTATTTGGCATTATACTCACACGATTGCTCTATTTGCCAATTACATATAAACTAATTCTTAAAAATTAACCAGACCATAGCTTGAATAATTATGATAAGCAATAGAAAAGATATGAGTAGAATAAATGTAAAAGGTCAGGTTTAATGTATCCTAAATCGGGAGTATATTTAAAATCTCTTAAGATGAGATTCAGAACAGCAAAACCACGGAGACATCTTAGTTTGAAACAAAAAGATTCATTCCCTAAAAGAAGGTTTTGTAAATATGTATCCCAACCCCATCCTTAATCTGGATTTTACCCATGTCAGAAGATAACAGTTAACTGTGATAGAATTTCCCACTATTTGCAGAGCATAATGGTGCCTAGCACTTACTGAACAATCACTGCCTTCTTTCCCATGTAGCCCAGACACAGCTGTGGTAGATCTCAGGCATTACTATTGACTGCTCTGATTTGGTGTATCCTATGATGGTACTCATTGACAGTTTACTACGTAGTACATAACCCAAGCAATGTACTGTGTCCTTTACCAAAATAATGGTATTTAGTCCTTGCAACATCCTGTGTGCTAGATGGTTTTAATCCCCAGTTACAAAGGAAGAAATGTATGCTTAAATTTTATCAAATTGATTGCTATAAGCCTCTTCAAATCTTTTTAAAAGGTATGATGTTAAATGAATAACAAAAAATGAAATTATAGTTGATGGTAGGTGTAGGAACTGAAGTGTTGTGATGAATTGAGACTGGGAAAGCACTGAAATAACAAAAGATTAGAGGACTCAGAGGATGCCAATTAGAAGATTGGGGCAGATGTATAAGAGCTGAAGCAGGCTTTGGTTCCCTAAGAATGTGATGAAGACAGGCTCAGTTTCTGACTTTGAAATTTCCAGTTTTAATTGTTGTGAGGCCTATCTTTATTTCCTGTTCTTGTGATTGCCTGTGGTATTCTTAAAGTAAATTTCTTTTTTACTCTAGAGCCTTCCATTAGTCAAATGATGCCTAAGACAATGTAGATTCAAAAAGTAGGATAGAGAGGGATTTGGGAAACACTCAGTTCTGATCATGTTAAATTTGAGGTAAGAATGTTCTTGGGGCATTTAACTATGCAAAGCCTCTGGGTTAGAGATTTTAAGTTCATGACTTATAGATCACAGTTGAAATTGTTGGAGTAGATGAGATCTTCCATTGAGCGTGGAAAGAGCAGAGGGCTTAGGAATGAGCTGTAAAACCAATAAATCAGGGGCTGGCTAAGCAAGGGGAGGTTCTAGTACTAGAGAACTAACACGGAACAGTCAGAGTTAGGAGGAGCGCCAGAAGAAGTGACATCCACAAAATCAAGGCAATATATTATCAAGTGTCAAGTGTCCAGAAAGATCAAGTATCTTGGAACCTGAGGGTCCCTTAGATTTGTCAGTAGTGTCAGTAATGGCCTTTGCCTGCTAGCAGGTTTCTTATGGGGGTGAGTTATGAATTGGAATTCTGCTCTGGGAGGCCAAGGCAGGCAGATTGCCTGAGTTTGTAGGTTCGAGACCAGCCTGAGCAAAAGCAAGACCCCGCCTCTAAAAATAGCCAGGCATTGTGGCAGGCACCTGTAGTCCCAGCTACTTGAGAAGCTGAGGCAAGAGAATGGCTTGAGCCCAAGAGTTTGAGACTGCTGTGAGCTCTGGTGCTACAGCATTCTACCAAGGGTGACAAAGTGAGACTCTGTCTTGAGGAAAAAAAAATGGAATTCTTATTTCTGTGAGTAAAAAGAATAATGCAAGGTAAGAAAATGAAAAATTTGTCAGGGCATTCTGATGAGCTATCAGAAATAAAATAGAGGGCTGGGCGTAGTGGCTCATGCCTGTTATCCTAGCATTCTAGGAGGCTGAGGCAGGTGGATTGCCTGAGCTCTCGGTTCAAGACCAGCTTGAGCAAGAGCAAGTCCCCATCTCTAAGCCAGTATTGTGGCAGCCACCTATAGTCCCAGCTACTCCAGAGGCTGAGGCAAGAGAATCACTTGAGCCCAAGAGTTTGAGGTTGCTGTGAGCTGTGATGGCATGGCAGTCTACTGAGGGCAACAAAATAAGACTATCTCAAAAAAAGAAAAAGAAATAGAAATACATTGTGGTGATAAGGGGCAGCAGTGTGTGATTGGGGACTGAAATAGGCTTAGAGATTAGTTTCCTTTTAAAACACAAGGAAACTAATACCCAAAAACGTTTAGTAGTGTACACTGTGCCCAAGCTAGTAAGTGGCAGATAGAATAGATAGCACCTAGATCGTCTGATTCTAGACCTACCAGTGATTATAGGCAAACTCATAATTCAGAAGGGAGGGAAAAAATTGTTTTAATAGTTGCTCTTGGCATTTGAAATTTATTCTTAGATATAGAGGGGAATAAGTTATGGTTGTGTTAAAGTATATTTATATCTACATACCAAATGTACTCTACATGCAGAAGAAATGTGTTGGTAAAAAAGCTACTGGCTATATCTGGAACAAAATTCCAAATTCAATCATGTTGCAAATGTGCAAAACTAAATCAAGGGAGAAATATTATCACACTATGGTTTTGTTTTTGATTAGGGAGAATCATTAGTACTTTAAAATAATATTTTAAAAAGTACATATTGAATGAGAAATGTAACTACTGAATTTTAAAGTAGTCCTTCTCATTTATGGGTGGTATGTCTTATCCTCGGGCAGTGGTATGAAAATGAAATATTAACAAAATTTATTTTTGAATATCATACCAGTATTTTACTTCAGTTTTTGGTATAAGAGCACCACCTATGGGTTTCTCATGTATTTGGAATTTCTTTCTTAAAACCTAATAAAACAAAAATCTAATAAAATTCTTTCTAGTTTTTGCCTATAATTAATCTATCCATTTATTTAAAGGTTAGCAGTTTTCTGCTTTGTCAAAAATTGCTCCCATCTAGTTTTTGGTTGTATCTCACCGCTGTTAAATCAGTTAATGTATAATGTATATGCTAGTACAGTATTATATTAGTAATTCTGAGTTAAATATAGTTTAACTCAAACTTGTATTATTTAATGTTAATGAATCTTTTAAGGAACAATTTTCTATATTCTGGAGAATGAGTAATGACTTTTTTTGCCTGTTGATTTATATTTTCATGAACTTAAGAATTTCTTTAGCATATTACTTCAGAATGCTTTGGAAAGAAATAGTGAAAAAGAAGAACTTGTAATTGACTTAGGGTATCTTTTCGTTAAATTGTTGTGATGATGACTCAGAGAAAAGTAGAAGCAAAACTTTGACATTTTATTACTAATAAGCTCTTAAAATTATATTTGGATAAATTTAGTCTTTTTTCTAACACATCATTGAAACTAATTTATAGCTTTCATATGAAAGCTATAACCTAATTATAGCCTAAGAATATGGGGAGGGGGAGGGGAGAGGTTGGATGGGAGGAGGGAGAGTGATTGGAGGGATCACCTCTATGGTTTATCTTTCAAGGGTACAAGTGAATCTTTCTGAAAGTAGAATATAAACGTCTTAACACAATAACTAAGAAAATGACATAAAGGCTATGTTAACCAATTTGATGAAAATATTTCAAATTGTATATGAAAACACCACACTGTACCCCATGATTGCATTGATGTACACAGCTATCATTTAATAAAAAATAATAATAATAATAAAATATTTTTTAAAGGAAAATTTACTTTTATTGTAACTTAATGGAATACTAGCAGCAAAAAAAAAAATCGAAAGCTTGTCTGTGGCTAGGTAATGAGATGAATGCTGAGCTCTTGATGTATCTGTCATTTTTATGGTAAGAGTTTCTGTGTTCTGAAAGTGATTCAAAACAAGATCCCTTGGCAAATGCACCCTAACTCTAGGGTAGATCTGTTTTAAGCATGAACATTTTTCTGTAGTAAAACATACTTTTAAATCCTTGAATATATGTTTTCTTTAGGGAATGTGTCGCTCTATAGAAACGAGAATTGGGGTGGTACCTCTGGCTCAAGGAGTGGGATGCCAGCCCTGTATACCAGGGGTGGCAGGTTCAGGCCCAGCCCCAGCCAAAACTGCAAAAAAAAAAGAAGTGAGAATTGACGTTAAGAAATATAATTTGCTTTATTTTGATCATTAAGGATAAAGTGTTTAAATTACATAATATACTTTCTAACGTTCTTAACCTAAATTGAACAGACTATAACCTCATTTACCAAAAAAAAAAAAAAAATTGCTAGGAGCAGTAGCACCCTTCTAGTCATGGCTATTCAGGAGACTGAGTCAGGAGAATCACTTGAGTCCAGAAGTTCAAGGCTGTACTGCACTATGGTCACAAATGTGAAAAATGAATAGCCGCTATATTCCACTCTGGGCAATATAGCAAGGCTTTATTTCTTAAATTTAAAAAAGGGGCGCCTGTGGTCCCAGCTACTTGGGAGGCGGAGGCAAGAGACTCACTTGAGCCCAGGAGTTGGAGGTTGCTGTGAGCTGAGATGCCACAGCACTCTACCCAGGGGGACAGCTTGAGGCTCTGTCTCAAAAAAAAAAAAAAAAAAAAAAATTTAAAAAGGGTCATTTTTAGAGTTGTAATAGGGATATGTGGTTGTCTGTTAGGTTACCTGATATTTAAACTGTAACCAAACTTTTAAGTTGGATGTATGTCGAACCATTTTGACACTCATTTATTCACTTAACAACTCTTTTAAATAGGTATGTATATTAATTTATTAATTATTGTGATATTGTGTAATAGTCTTACCTTTTGGAAGAAAGGCAATAATCTATATATTCTGAGCTCATGTTTTTGAATTCAATATGTAGATTTTATTGTTTTTCTGAAAATTGGCTTATCACTTCCAGTAACTATCTCTGTACCACTGGCCACTGCTCTCTCCACTTGTTACTTGCTGCTTCTAATCTGCTGTTACTTTAAAAATCAAGTAATCTAATTTGTTGAAATTGTATTAAACAAGAGGTTCTAGGATTTTAAATTCTACTGAAGGCTTAAACATTCATTGTATGTTTAATTGGAGGAGAATAAATTGTCAGATTATCAGCTAAATTCTGGATAATGTTAACTATGTTACAATGAGAGTAACATTGTTGGGAAGTGTTGGTATTAGTTTCAATTTATTCTATATGCATAAAGCTTTTTTTCTGTGATATTCAGATATCTAATAACATAACATTATTTATTTGTTTCTTTTTTTGCAGTTTTTGGCCAGAGCCGAGTTTGAACCTGCCACCTCTGGTATATAGGGCTGACGCCCTACTACTTTGAGCCACAGGCACTGCCCCATATAATGTTATTTTAATCAGTGAATATTTCAAGACTTTATTTTTAAATAATTTAAGAATCATTCATGGTCCTGTAATAAAGTTTGGAAATATTAATGGAATAAATTGAAGAACTACTTTGCAGTACTTTTAAATGTTTTCCTGTCTTTATTGAATTGTCCACTAACTTCTTAATAAAAACTATAATGCACCATTATAGTATTATGTTTATTTAGAGTAAAAGCTATGTTATACTCCTATGGATCTAACCAAAGTAGTATAGCCTACAGACACATGAAAAAATGCTCATCATCTTTAATCATCAGAGAATTACAAATCAAAACCACTTTGAGTTATCATCTAACTTCACTAAGAGTAGCCCATGTAACAAAATCCCAAAACTACAGATGTTGGTGTGAATGTGGAGAAAAGGGAATACTTCTGCACTGCTGGTGGAATGCAAGCTAATATGTTCCTTTGTAAAGAAGTTTAGAGGATGGTGCCTGTGACTCAATGGGTAGGGTACTGGCCCCATATACCAAGGGTGGCGAGTTGAAACCCAGCCCCAGCTGAACTGCAACCAAAAAATAGCCAGGCATAGTGGGCGCCTGTAGTTCCAGCTATTTGGGAGGCTGAGGCAAGAGAATTGCCTAAGCCCAGGAGTTGGAGGTTGCTACGGCAGGGCACCTACCAAGGGGCAATAAAGTGAGACTCTGTCTCTAAAAAAAAAAGTTTGGAGTATACTTAGTGAACTAAAAGTAGACCTGCCATTCAATCTTGCAATTCCTCTACTAAGTATATATTCAGATAACCAAAAATCTTTTTATAACAAAGATATATGCACCAGAATGTTTATTGCAGCCCAGTTCATATTTGCCACCTTATGGAAGAAGCCCAAGTGCCCATCGACCCATGAATGGATTAATAAATTGTGGTATATGTATACATGGAATATTATGCAGCCATAAAAAAGATGGAGACTTTACCGCTTTTATGTTTACCTGGATGGAGCTGGAACATATTCTTCTTAGTAAAGTATCTCAAAAATGGAAGAAAAAAATCTAATATACTCAATACTATTATGAAACCAATATATAATCACCCATACTTTCATAGAAAGATAAAACACAACTATAGACCAGAATGAAGGAGGGAAGGTGGGGCAGGTGGAGGGAAGGTAATCCGTGGGACCTCACCTATGGTGCATGTTGCAAGGGTACATGTCAAATCTATTAAGAGTAGAGTATAAGTGTCTTAACACAACAAGTAAGTAAGTGAGGTGGAGGCTATGTTAACCAGTTTGATGTAAGCATTCCAAATTATATGTAAAATCAGCACATTGTATCCCATAAATGTATTAATGTACTCAGTTATGATTTAATAAAAAAAATTAAGAGTAAAAAATAAAATAAGTAGTTGAGTAAATATTGGAAAGGTAGTTTAAAGTAAAATAATTTTAAAGATGAGCTTTGAAAAAGGATAGAAGAGTGGATGGATGAATCGATCTCTATGGTTAAACAGATAGTCCTGACTCTTGTAGTGTTATTTAGTGATCCAGTTTGAAAATTACATTACCTGCCCTAAATGCGTACAGTAGTCCTCCTTATCCATGGGGATAGGGTCTAAAGCTCCCAGTGAATGCCTGAAACTGCAGATAATACCAAACCTGATAGCTATCAAATTCAGTGCCTTTTCTCTCTTAACTAAGCACTTACCATGCACTGTGGCCATAACGTTTGCAATTTGAGATGTGATAGCACAACTAGTATGAATTTCTTTTTCCTTCACTATTTCATGGATACAAGATCCATTCTTCCTATAGATCTTAATGCAACCTCAGCAGATGATTTTTTTCCTTTGTTATTAAGAACTTTTACCTACATGAAGTACTCTCCGGTTTCTCTTTGAAATATTCAAATTGTCAATATTATTGCTCTTGCTGTTTGAGACTATTATGCAATGAAATAAGGGTTACTTGAACATAAGCGCTTCAGTACTATGACAGTTGCTATGATAAACACAAGTGACTAATGTGTGGGTAGCATCTACTGTGCAGATATGCTGCTGTTACAAAAGAATGGGACACAGCAAGATGGAGAGAGAATTCTTCAGTACTCAGAATAGTGGGCAGTCCAAAACTTGATGAATTTGTATTTTCTGGAATTTTCCACTTAATATTTTCAAACCTCTGTTGACCCCAGGTAACTGAAACTATGGAAAGTGAAACCTAGATAAGGGGAGCTACTATACTTAATTAGGATTAAGTACTTTGTCTAAACAGGAGGAAATTGAAATATATCATTAGAATAGTGACTTTTTAATGTTGACACTACCGTATTTCATTGTCTGTTATGTGATATCTAAAGTTTTTTGTTTTTTTAAAAAACACTGAGTTACCTAGTAGTACTATGTCTAACATAAAATAAATAGCTGATATTGCTTTGGCTATCTGTCTTTCAGCTTGTGGAGAGACTCCAGAGCAAATTCGAGCTCCAAGTGGTATAATCACAAGCCCAGGCTGGCCTTCTGAATATCCTGCCAAAATCAACTGTAGCTGGTTCATAAGGGCAAACCCAGGGGAAATTATTACTATAAGGTAATTCTTCTGCCTGCCTGTATTACACAATTTTTTTATAAAATATAAATTCAGTTTTCAAGTAATATCACTAAACATGCAGACATGCAGTAATATAAAAAGGGTTTTTTAGAATATGTACTATAATAAATTATAGCTATCAGCGTCATCTTAAGAATAAGAATAATGGCCCACTTGGCATGTATTTTGAGTATTTTCTGATGATGCTAATATATTTGCAATGAGCCATCTATATTCTTTTCAGCTACTTTTTAGCAAAAGGTGCACGTTTTATGAGCATCAGTCTTGGACAGTGGGACAAATAAATAAACAAAACTCACTAACCCACTTGGAGATCTAGCCCATTACTTTGGTCTCAGTAGTAGAGCCTTCTTAACTGAGTTAAAACATGATTCTAGGTGCGTGTCTGTATGTCTGTGTATGCATGTATAAAACCTGAAGTAAGCAGATAACAAATATTATATCTAGAAAAATCTTCTTTTTAATAACTTGGCAGCAAAAGAACATTTATTAGGAACATAAAGTGAAAGGCATTCCTAGGGGAAACAACTTGGGATAAATGCGATATATATAAGGTAGGTTAAGATTAAATTTTAAAACATTTAGTGAATTACTTGCAGATAAAAACAATGTGGGAATAAGATACGGAAGAGAAAATATTGAGAACTAGATACTGGTTTCTTAGGAAAATTATACCAAGGTCATTAGAAAAAATGTTTACTAATAGGGGAAAAATAAGTGTCTGAACAAAGAACTGCAACTGGAAGTGAGACAAATAAGAATGCCATTCCCATCACAAAGACAGTGTAGTTCAGAGGAATCTTCAATATCCTTTGATATGTTCACATTTTGTGGGTAGGAATCGTGGAATTGTAGATTTGGGAGGAACTTTGGAGATTATATATAGACCCAAATTCCTTCATTTTACATTTTTAAAAGTAAGGCTTGTAAATTCAGCCTTCTTTTTCTATCTTTTTTTAAAGTATTTATTATTTAATGAGGGAACAAGTCTATCGTAAGAATCATAATTGTTGTCTATCCCCTTTTTTCTGTGGAGACCATAAACGGGCATATGGTGTGTTTTCTTTTTAGTACCTGTGCCCTAGGCTATATCTTTTGGAACCCAAAAGCTCAGCACATCTGGAAACTGTTAATCTCTTCCATGAAGTTTGATTCTCTTGCCTGATTGATTAGTAGGATGCACCATTGGGGTTTATCTTTCTGTAATATCAGTGTCAGAATTTAAACAATATGCCTTTATTCTATTATTTGTAATATGACTAAGTATAAATGTGTTTACAAATAACATTTATACCAAATATTGGATTTTTTCCAACATAAAACTAGAATTTATACGGATTTTCATCTTTTAACCTAAAAAGTAAACTTGCAAGTTAATAAGCTCAGTTATGTAAAACTTGGAAATTTTTGCCAGCGCAGAAGAGGTTACATGGAATACTGCTATCTAGTTTCGATCACGTGTTGCTTCCTTGTGATTTCACAAAGTGAAATACACTAAAAACCAAGTATAATACTAAAATGCAAAAAAAATTCAAGGTAAGCCCTATATCTAAGGGGAGATTTCCTAAATTCTAGAAGGAGGTAATGAATTTGGATTTACATAGATCAAAAGGTGATTTAAGAAATTATCCTAGTTCTTTACTAAAGTCATTATGGTAATACCAAAACTTTGCATATACATAAAGACAAGTTTTATGTGTGATCATAAAATCTTAAATATATGATCAAAAATCTTAAATATATGTTCAAAAGATTACATGCAATAATTAAATGAAGCTCTTTTAGACATATTAGGAAATAATTTATCATGTTAATAAACCAAAAAGAATATGATTATCTAGAGTACACAAATGCTTTGAAGTGTTTGAGTAAAAAGGAAATCAGCATTCATTCCTGAATGTAATACAAAATTAAAATTCTTAGTAAAATTAAAAACATGGCTTTTAAAAATCTAGATAGAAGAGGGAAACTAAAATTATGGAATATAAACAATTTTAAGAGCTCTCTTTGTAAAATTGGCTAACGATGATGAAATGAAGTCCTTTTAATTCATTTCTCTCCTTTGAAACTTACCAAAATCAGCAAAGGCCACCTCATCCCTGGGAAATAGAGGGTCGAATCCAAACATGGTGATTTAAAGACAAGGACTAGGTTCGGACAATTTTACTCAAGAGAGGAGATTGAAAAACACTTCCGTTAACCACTGACAACTTATACAGGGCTAAGAGCTTAGATAGGTGAAAGAACATTTAAGACTGATTCTGGAATGGTGGCCCAGGTATGGGAACACAGAAATAGAAAGGAGGGGAGGGAGAACCCAAAAACTTCTATAAAATAAACTTGCAACCCCAAATTTCATAATGTATGAAAAAAAATAGTGCTAAGGAAAACAGCCAACAGAATTAAGTTAGAGCACAAATTTACTTCAAATATTTTAATATTTATTATGTCAGGGGTTCTTTTTTAAAAACCTTTTTTATATCATTGATGTTGGGTAGACTGGTGAAACTTATGTATTCTTTCTCAAAATAATGTTTTTAGGCTCGGCGCCTATAGCTCAACCGGCTAAGGCGCCAGCCACGTACACCTAAGGTGGCGGGTTCCAATCCCCAGCC
>CAUYTI010008902.1:0-13907 GCA_963575145.1 Galago senegalensis | reverse complement strand
GTATGTGGCTGGCATCTTAGCCACTTGAGCCACAGGTGCTAAGCCAGAATATATTTTTTTTTTTTTGAGACAGAGCCTCAAGCTGTCCCCCTGGGTAGAGTGCTGTGGCATTACAGCTCACAGCAACCTCCAACTCCTGGGCTCAAGCGAGTCTCCTGCCTCCACCTCCCAAGTAGCTGGGACCACAGGCTCCCGCCACAACGCCCGGCTATTTTTTGGTTGCAGCCGTTATTGTTGTTTGGCGGGTCCGGGCTGGGGATTCGAACCCGCCACCTTAGGTGTACGTGGCTGGTGCCTTAGCCGGTTGAGCTATAGGCGCCGAGCCCTGAGCCAGAATATTTTTTAAAAATTTAAAAATAAATAAAATGTGGAGTACTTAAAACGTACTAAGGAGAAATTGTATGCAACTTACTAGTTGTAGGCCACACTTAATTCTGAGCATTACTGATTATAGCTAGGATTGAAGATTGGTTTATGTTACTGTAGACCAAAGGTGTGTCACACCATTCAGAATGATTAAAGCCATCTTTCTGAAGAGTCAGCAGGTGAAGTTTGTCAAAGTTCATAGCAAAGCAGTATAGATCAGTGCTAAAGGAAGAGCCATCCAGGGGCAGGGAGCTGGAAGGTAGCTCTTAACAACAGGAGGACTGTCTAAAGAAGATCTGCTGGGAGGAGAGCCATGTGGAGGGTCAGATTGAGGTGTTAGGTGGCTTCCTGTCAAGGATATGTGGTAAAACCCCAGTTAGTTCCCCAAAGGGAAGTTAGACTTGGTTCAAAATGGGAAACTAGAGCAGGGGGATAGCCAGGACTGAGAAGGGAGAGCTGAGGGGTGCTTGTTCTGCTTGTTTTGGACTGGAAGCTCCACAGGTGCTCTGGGCTGGCAGAAAGATTCCAGATGCCAGGACTGTGAGAGTGTGTATGTACCAGGGTCAAGAATCTTTGGTGGGAGCTGTTACAGAGAGATCTGTTTGCTTTTTTATCTAGTTCAAGGATTGAATTTCACAACTATATGATAGAATTGAATCTGCTTAATGTATTTAATACCTGTCCTGTGGTTGGCCCAGGCACCAGTGTGGGCCTGTGGCTGCAGATGGTGGTATATGGGCAGGGCAACCATCAGGCTTGAGCAGTGAGGCACTGGAGAAGGCCAGGGAAGACATTGCCAAAGACAGAGTTGGCTTTGGATCGCTACAAAACTCCGGAAAGATCTCTGGTCTTATTTTCATAGAATTAGATCAGAAAACACTGAATGAACAAGTATTACCTTCAACTTGGATTAGTCAAATGGCTTATGTCTAGTTTCACAACTGGAAGTGTTCTTTGGAAACCCACATTTGGGTAGTGAAAATTGCGTTTTCAGGGCCAGCCTCCTGTAAAACTAGAAATGACAATGCATCAAAAGATGACTTTTATTGTATTTTTATCAGTAGACAAACTTCCTAAAAATTTACATACTCATATCTGTATATAAACCCACATCATGAAAGGACCAGTGTGATATTGTTCTGAATCATGCAGTCTTTGCAAATAACAAGCAGGTTGAAAATATCTAAGTATAATTTTAATTTTTTAACTTTTCCTCCTAATTTGAAAATTAGTCTGTAAACTTTACTGGGAGAAATAAGTTGGACAACTGTCTAAGTGACTGACTATACATTCTCATAGTGCTTCTAATATCTATTTTCATGGCTCTTTTTTCTCATTTCATCTATAAGACAGTACTTTATTCATGGCTCTTTTTGAACAGTATTACCCAAGGTGAGCAAGTACATTTTATACACAGCTTTGACCTTTTCCCCCCATGCAGTAGGAAGAGGAGCAAACCTCTACTGTGATTCTTTGCTTGTGGCTCTTTCACACGAACAGGTTTTCGGAGCAAGTGAAAGTCTTATAAAATAGTAAAGTCCTTGTTCCATTACGTCTTTCTAGCTGAGAAGTGGATGCTACACTCCTCGAGCTTTTCAAGGTTTAGTGGGCCCTTGGAGAATCTAGGACTGCTTCCTCATGATCCAAATGTGACAGGAGGCTCAGAAGCAGATGCAGGGGGCTCAGAAGGTTGTCACAGCAACCCAGAGAAGACAGAGCACAAGAGTCTCCATAATTTTGGAAATTTATACTTCATTAAAACTTGGTTTGAGTTGCATTCTAGAACCTAGCAGACGCCATGATTATGAGAAACAGCCAAATTTGGAGGTTTTGCTTAAGCCTACTTATTGCAACACTTATTAGATCTGCCTTGGGGGAACATTGTGAAGTCTTGGTGGAGTGAGTGGACTTCTAGGTTAAAATCATCCATATTCACTCACCTGTACTGCAGCTTCCTGAAGAAGTTTTTTTGTTTGTTTGTTTGTTTTGTCTGCATTCCCAACTTTTGCTAGTACGTAAAATTCTTAGGAGAAAGAGGCAGACCTAGAGGCACTGCATTCTTTCCCACTTTCACTAGAAGATAGCCTCTTAGGTTCCGGGGAGCTGTGCTCCAGGTAGTCTTGTGGGACAATGAACATTCATTTAAAATCCCAGGACTTTGAGCTCTGCTAAAGGTACAGAGATGTTGTAGAGATGGACTCTGACCTCTAGAAGCTTAAAGTCTATTTGAGTACATGACATAATAATACCTTCAGCAGACATTTATTAAATGCACATGTATGAGGCATGTGGCAATACAGCAGTGATTAAGCTACAGTCCAAGATTTCTATAGAGTTTGTGATGAGTGGTAAAATTACAAATACCAAACAATTCAGCAGTACAGTGAACTTCCAATGAGTAGTATAACCAGATAAGTAGTGCTCAGAAAATGGAGAAACCACAGTGAATTCTCTGGAATGGCTTGGGAAGGCTTTAAGGAGGCAGTAGGCTTAAGCAAAACCTCCAAATTTGGCTGTTTCTCATAATCATGGAATCTGCTAGGTTCTAGAATACAACCCAAACCAACTTTTAATGAAGTATAAATTTCCAAAATTATGGAGACTCCTGTGCTCTGTCTTCTCTGGGTCGCTGTGGCATCCACCTCATCCACCTCTTCTCCCTCTCCCACTCTGTTCCATTGTACCCGTCAGACACACTCCACAACCACAAAGTAAAGAGCACTGTCCCCTCCTATCTCTGACTGCCCAGCTGCCATCATTAGTTTCTTATGTGTCATTCTCTTCATGTTTACCTGAAGGTAGCATTTTGTACTCACAGTTTGATATCTCGCTTTTCTTCACTTAACGATATATCAGGGAGAACTTTTCTAATAGTGCCTAGAGCATATCCTCATTCTTTTGATAACTACATAGTATTCCTCTCTGTGGATATACTGGGATTTGTTTAACCAGTTCTCTCTATTGGTTGTTTCGATCTTTGCTATTACAAATGAAGCTTCATTTAGTAACTATACACAAGCAGATACTTCTCAACTTGTGATAAGGTTACATCCTAATAAGCCCATCATAAGTCAAAAATATTGTAAATTCAAAGTGCACTTAATACCCCAAGTGAAAAACTGTAAATCGGACCTTCCTAAGTCAGAGAACATCTGTATGTCATCCACATGTGTAAATGCTGTATTCTCAATGATACAGTTACAGTTATTTAGTGACTTTGAATGGGGTGTCCTACCAAGAAAAGTATAGGTTAAAGGATTCTAACTCTGGGATGTTATTATTTTCTGATTCGGATGTTCAGTGGGTCATGTTGTAGCCCAGAAACCTGGAGGTAGCCTGATATGTGCCTAATAATAGCAGATATTATTTCCTACCCCACCACTTGTATTATAAATAGAATTAACTTAGAAAGCCCTGGATTTTGCTTCTCATTGGTTTTCACCAGAGTTGTCTGGTTTCAAAAGTTGTTTATTTGTTAAGAGGTCATTGGTAGCATTTGCCATCACTGAGCTTGGGCAACTTCTTACTCTTTTAGTATTCATTCTTTCTGGGATGCCTTCTGGCCTACTGTGAAATTCTCAAATGCTACTGTCATCTTGTTTTGTAGACGGGCTCATCTACGCTTATGCCTAGAGAAGTTGAAGGGGCTAGTGCCACTTGGGCCAGAATCAAGTCGACACACTACGTTGAGTTTGTTAACAAAAGCCAAATTGCACATAAAGGTAAGTGTATCCTTGGGATGCCTCTTTATCTTTACCTGTCCCCTAGGGGGTTGTGTGTTGTTATAAGGGCCAGGAAATGTGTGTCTACAGACAGTCCTCTCCTCTGAACTCCTCCAACATGGTTTGGATATATCACAGCCACCTCAAGTGCAACATGTTCAGAACCCAACTGATTATTTCTCACCGTCATGCACCAGAAGTTAAATGGTCTGCTCAGCTCTCCATCAGTTGGACAAGCCAGAAACTCAGAAGAGTCCTTGATAGCGATACATATACAAGCCATCTTTAAGACCTAAATATTTCACAACCTGGTCTACTTCGCTCTTCACCCCACCATCATCAACTGCATTTAAATCCTCAGAAGTCTCCCCACATCCCTCTGACCTACTCTAATCTGCTTACCATGCTTCCTGAGAACAGTCCTTCCAAAGCTCAAATCACCACTGTCAAATATCAACTATGACAAGTGCTAAGAGAGAGATATTTGAGATTCTTCTGTGGCTCAGGACACACTCTGTCACTGGGCCTGCCCAGGCTTTGCCTGAGCTGGCCCTCCCCTGCCTCTGCAGCACTGTCTTGCTCCATTCCTCCTCTTCCTCCACCCTTTCTTTCAAGTCCTCCTGTTTGTCATGTTGTCTCACCATAGGGCCTTCGTGCTTGCTGACCCCTCTGCTTAGTACATATCCCCCTCTCTTCCTCATCTCGTTAGCTACTCATCCTTCACATCTCAGCACGAGCCTTGCTAGCTCTGAGAAGCCTTCACTGACCTTCCTTAGTCCCCTCCTTTCTGTGATAGGTGGTCCTGTCATTGGGTATCTCTCTCTCTCTCAGTGCTTGTTATAGTTGATATTGACAGTGGTTTGTGTGCCCCTGGGTTGTCTCCATCACTAGACCATAGACTCCTCTAGAGAGGGGCCTGGATCTTTGTTCTCACCTTGTATCCCCAGCACCTCAGCACAGAATTGACCCTCTGTATGCAGACTGAGTAGCAAAGAATAAGTGAGTTGTATTCAAACTCCCAAGAGCCACGGCCAAGCCCACTGTTCAGTATGTTTTTACAGTCATATCTTTGTTGGACAAATTTCACTTTAATTATGGTCAGCAACCTGCATACATGACAATTCTGGGAGAAAAAGAACTTCTATTTAAAGTGGAACAGCTACAGTTAAGTAATCTGCTTAATTATCTGAAGAATATGAGAAACTAGGCACCAGATTTGTAAAAATGAGTAGTTTATAGAAATGTGCTTTTTAAGCTTTTCTTTTGGGCAAATTGGAATCAGGACTTCAAAAGGGACTTTTATTTCCTGCTAACAAACAGAAGTTAATTGATAATTGAGATTTAGCGTGACACATAAAAATGCTTATGTAATTGGAGTATGTCATTGAATAAACATAATTTTATTTTATTTTGAATAAACATAGTTTTAAATGGGATTGTTTTTTAAATTCCCATCATGTGCACTTTTCTAGTTCAGAGAGATTAGATGTTCAGGGGATCACTACAGACAAGGGGCATCAGGTTGGAGGTTGCAGCCTGTAGTTGTTTTGATACCCAAATTAAAGGGTGGCAGGATGCCAGTGTGTCAGAGCTCACCCCCAGAATCCTTGTGACAGGACAAGTACCCACAGCGTTGGCAATGCTGAAGAAGTTAGACGAAGCCAGGAGTCACTAGCCAGTCAACTTCCTGTGTCGGAGAGAAGAAGCTTGGCAAGTGACACAGCTTGTCACAAAATGGCTTCTGAGGAAATCTGGCAGATTTCACTGCTAAAAGGGAAGATGCAGGTCATTGCAATTTAGAAATCTCTCTGTGGGCTTCAAAGACTACCCCCTTTGACTTGCAGAAACTTGAAGATTGTGACAGAAAAGCCATTCACCAAATAGACCAGCTTCAGCGAGAGCAGCGACACCTGAAAAGGCAGCTGGAGAAGCTGGGCATTGAGAGGATCCGGATGGACAGCATCGGCTCCACTGTGTCCTCAGAGCGCTCCGACTCAGACAGGGGTGAGCCCCTCCCTCCTCCCTGCTTCCCTGTCCTCTCCCACCTGTGCTGCTCAGGAAGGCAAAGCACAGCAGGAACTAAGAACTTGCTTATAATTTAGAGAAGTTAAGTAGTGTGACCTCCAGTAATAATAAGTTCCTCTTCCCTGCTAGTGGTTAGATGACAGTGTCCACAGAAGGGTTTCACTGGGGTCGGTTTGATTTTCAGCCTGGGTCTTCTGTGGAATGTCTCCATCAATGTCTGTCTTTCTGGTCCTCCTGCAGAAGAAATAGATGTTGATGTTGACGTGGAGAGCACAGACTATCTCGCAGGGGACCTAGACTGGAGCAGCAGCAGCGTGAGCGATTCTGATGAGCGGGGCAGCATGCAGAGCCTTGGCAGTGACGAGGGCTACTCTAGCGCCAGCATCAAGAGGATAAAGCTGCAGGACAGTCACAAGGCATGTCTCAGCCTCTGAGAGAGTGGTGGCTGCAGCTCCTCCCAGAAGTTCTCCCTGTCGGATCTGATTAGGTAGTGTATTGGACCTGCCCGCCACGCCCTTGCACGTAGACTCCAGTGTACCACCTTTACCAAAATCACCTTTGTAACAGTTTCCAAGGAAGTGCTTAGGAGTGTGGGTTTCTGATTACATCCACTAGCTTCTCTCTTTCTCTCCATAAAAATTCATCTCTGAGAGACTGTACATTCCAATCAATTTGAAGGACCCAAGGATTCTTAGGCCGAATAAGCGATTTTCCCATCTCAGCAGTTCCCTCTTCTTTACTGCCCTCTGTCCTCCACCAGGCCTTTCTTACTGTTTTCTGGCTTACCATGTTACTTGCCTAGGAGGAATGTCCAAGTGTGTCTTGTGCTTAGGAAACTGAAGGAAACAAACTTCTAAAATTGAGATCCTGATCTCAGAACTCCAAAGTAAGCTTTGAAAGCGGCATTTAAGAGCACTTAACCATGGACCTCACCCCCAGTGAGGAAGTCAGGAATACCTCTAGAAAACACACCCTTCCCACACAGCTCACGTGGACGGGAGCAGTATTTCTCACTTTAAAATGGACACCTTGATAGCAAGCATGTCTTTGGGGGTTGCACAGCTTACAAAAGTTCCAAATTGTTTGTTCTCACAAACAAAACGATACAATCTATTTTTGTGCGATATTCTTGGGACCTTGCTGTGTACCGCCATCTCAAGGCACATTTCCCCCTCAAAGTTTGTTAATGCTACTTGTCTCTGGAACATTTTTTTTTCCTACCTCAGAGATAAATGAGATCTCCATTTCCCACTTAACACAAAGTGATTATGCCTCTTTTTTTTTTTTCCAAATAAGTGACATTTGGTCCAATTCTAATCTATTTTCCTATTTAACTTTCAGCAATAACTGAGCTTTGGCACTAGCTGAGCTAGTGGCCATCATCAGTGAAAGAAAAAGTCCACATTTCTACTCTCTCTGTTGCAGGTGAACAGGAGGGGATGGTACAGTGTTACTAGAATTCCTCTCCTTAGTGATTATTTTTGGACACACCCAGAAACTTCTTTATGGAGATTTTTGGGTTGATAGTTTAAAAGGCTGATTCTTCTTTTTAGTTATTATTTTTCCCTTAAGTGGTCTCCCACTTTGTAGCATTTTTATTTAAGCTAAAACAGAGCACATGTATATGTACATAAGACACATGAAATCTATAAATACTATTTATTCATTTTATATAAACTAATGTAATGGAAAATAAATTCTTATGACTTTGTGCTTTTATAGATGTTCTAGAAACTTTGTATGTAGGTATCTACAAAATTGGTTCATTCCCCTCAATATTTTTGCATTCATATTTTTGAGGTCTTGATGTTTTCAGCCTCTGGCGAATCTTTTTCATTGAATTCGAACCATTTGTAAAACCTGTGATACTGAAGCAGAGTGTGTCACAAAGTGATGAGAACATTCCTAAAATTCACAGATGCACTGCGACCTAAGGGCTCAACGGCTGACTCGGCAGCGGGCAGCCACCCCGCTCCCCTGTTGGCCTGCGGTCACTAGCATATCACAGCCTCGCAGCTCACCCCAGCGCCTGCACCTTGCACACAGCTAACGTCCAAGTTCAAACGCATTCTACACGGGAGCTCGTCCTACACATGAAGAGCGATCTCAACAAAGCAAGATTACTTTTGTGGGTTTTTTTTTTAAATGATTCTTCAATGTATTAAAAATGTTTTCACTGGAAGTAGTGGATTCCAAAATGATTCCAAAGTCATCTGTAATTCTTCTGTTTTTGTTTTGTTCTGTTATTTTCTTCATTTCAGCTTTGGGTGGGGGGGGAGGGGCAGGTGACACAAAGGATTTTTTTTTAATTGATGGAATCTTTTCCAATAACCAGCTGAAGATTTGCACTGAAATACAATTTGTATGCCTTTTGCATTTTTAAAGCCTGCTTCCTGAATTTAAGCAAAGTGATAGTGTTCAAAGAGCCAGCTCAGCCTGTAACATGTTTGAAAAAGATGTATCTGCACTTTGAGGTCCCTTTTGAATGCCATTCGCTAGACCTCTCAAGCATTTTATTTCATTGCTACATCCAAGCGCCTCACAAGTCCACGATGCTGGATGCTGGATGGCATCAAAAACTCAAGACTTTGGAAAAAGCTTGTGGGCTTGCATTGGGGGTGGGAAGGGAACAAAATGTGTGTACTTCTTTAATTTGGATATAAGGCATCTGAGAGATGCTGTTATTTTCTGTGTTTTAATTGTTGTGCCTTTGAGTTAAACTGCATTTTTGTCTTTTGGTTGAAATATGAGATGTACTGTCCCAATATAAAACAGTAATTATTTGACCTTTGCACTGTTTGTCTGGTCCTTTTCAATTTGATAGCATATAAATGTGGAACTTGATAGATCTCTATATTTTTAATGCACTTGTGATAAACTGACACCAGGGTTAGACGTGACTTTCAGAGCTGGAGGTAGACCAAGTCAGCATGCTAGACAGGCTTCTTTCTAACCAAAACTGTAAACTTCAGGACCAGCAAACTCAGCCCAAGGCAGCTAATCCCCTTCCTCATGTGGCTGATCGGCAGCCCTGATTCGCCAATCTGTCCTCTCTCATTCACTGATCCACCAGCGTGACTGCTAAGAGCTATAGGGTCTTTGTGGTTGTTTTGTCTTTTTAAGCAAAATGAAAACCTTTCTATAAGGGTTGTTGGGGGGAGGGGATGGGAAAACATATAAACCCCAGCCTTTAAGACTTTGACAATTGTACGTAAATATAGATGTGTATAAATATAGGCACATGAATATTTTTATGTGAAAGTTGATTTTAAAAAGCTAAAAGGAAATCTAAACTGCACTCTTATTGATACCGTCATAATGCAAGTGGGAAAATAAGATCAGGTAATCCAGTTTAATTTCATGCATTGAGAAAATATATATGTGTGCTTCTGTTAACATCCTTGAAAACACAGCTTTCCACCCCTTGTTGGCTTTGAATGGTGAGCATCCAAGGTGTTTTATTTGGGTTTTGTTTTTTTGTTTGTTTTTTTTTTTTTTTTTTGCTAAGCAGAGATCTTGAATTCTTTAAGGTGCTGAGCAACTGCTGGCTCCTTTCTCTAGCCAAGAGCTAATGCTAAGTTAGTGATTCAAAGAGCATCACATTTGTTAGCTGGACCTAGATTCTCCCTCTCAACCCAAAGTGAAAATAATGTGTGTCAATTCTGAATTGAGCATTAAGCAGCCCTGATCCTGCAATTGGAGCTTGAGTCCTTTTAGTTTTGTTTTGTTTTGTTTTGAAGTGGGCATTTTCATTTAACCTCTACTTTTTTCCAAAACAAAAAACAAAAGGTCCTTATCTGTGTTTCCTCCAGGTCTCTATCCCCACCCCTAAAGTGGCCAAGAGCAAATCCTGGGGTGTGAGAAAAAAGTATAAACTAGGTAATATTGTGATGCTCAAAATAACCATCTGGCAATATCTTGGGGCTTCGTAATGGATTTTTGTGGACTTTTTTCTTCTTGCCTCTACTCCATCCTTCAAAGAGAGAACTTATTTTTGGAAAAGTGTATATATATGTGTGTGGGTGTGTGTGCGCTTGTGTGTGTATATGTACACAAGTATATATGTGCACACACATTATTATTAAGGCTTTTATACCATACTGTATAGGCAAGAATACCACTGTCTTTGTGCTTTCTAATCTATTTATTTCCCCAAATCTTGGTCTGTTCTGTTTCTTGTTTCCCCAGGTTTCTTTGTCTGTCCCTCTTTACCTTCCCTGTGTGTTGAACACCCACCATAAAAGGCTAAAGGCAATTTCCTGCATGTTAATCTATTGTTTTTCTATGTCTGACTGATGCAGCATGTTTAGGTAGCTGGCTACTCCTGATTTTAAGATGCTTCCTGAGAGAAGACAACTCAAAGATGAGGTGGTTTTTCTTATTCTACACGATCAGATCTCTGTAAACTCTAGGAACTTTTGTTTTCAAAGATACTGGGTTGGGGGTGGGGTGCAAGATGTGATTGATCATGATTCTTTCATAATATTTATTACATGGATGATTTTCTTGTATTCTGAAAGAAGAGATAATTGGCACTGCTAGATTCAGCTATTGAATGGCTGAAGAAATGAAGTATCTTTGTCTTCTCTCAAAATCATAAAACGAGAATTAGTAACACAACCAATTCTAAGATTTATCCAGATTTTAAATTTTGATTTCTTGTTCTATCTTGGGGTGGTAGTGGGCCGAGGGGTGATTCTTCATTTTAGCTTTCACCTGAGAACCAAACTTGCCTTTACCGCTTGTCCCTAGAATTGGTGCTCTTGGAACGTTGCTGTTAGCCATCAGTTTGGGGGGCCATCTTCCTAATGGTAAACACAGCCTAAACAGGGGAGCAGCAGAGGAAAGAGTGTGAAATTCTGTTTCCAGATGTCTATTTCTTTATGTAAATAATGACGCCAATGTAAATCCTGTGTCAAGACCATAGAGAATGGTGCTTTTTACTACAGTTAGCACATGCATTTTTAGAAACTACTATATGTTTTAGAGAATCTTTGCTGTGTATATGTAAACTTCTGTATTGTTCAACTGTTAACAAATAATAAATTATTTCATTATTAAAGAAATTTTGGTCTTCATGATGTTTACACCCAGTTTACCTTTCATGGTTTTTCTTAAAGGACTAAGTTAATAAAATAGTTTTATTTATTTTTTGAGACAGATTCTTGCCCTGTCACCTGAGCTAGAATACAGTGGTGTCATCTGTCTAGCTCGCTGCAAACTCAAATCCTGGGCTCAAGTGATCCTCCTGCCTTAGCATCCTGAGGAGCTGGGACTGCAGTCATGGACCACGCCCAGCTAATTTTTCTGTTTTTTTTTTTTTTTTTTTTTTTTAGAGACAGAGTCTCACGTTATCACCCTCTGTAGAGTGCTATGGCGTCACAGCTCGTAGCAACCTCCAGTTCCTGGGCTTAGGTGATTCTCTTGCCTCAGCCTCCCGAGTAGCTAAGACTACAGGCATCCACCACAACACCTGGCTATTTTTTATTGTAGTTTGGCTGGGGCCAGGTTCAAGCCTGCCACCCTCGGTATATGGGGCCAGTGCCCTACCCACTGAGCCATAGGCACTGCCCTAATTTTTCTGTTTTTAGTAGAGACAGGATCTTATTCTTACTCTGACTGGTCTCCAACTCTTGGCTTCAAGCAGTCCTCCTGTCTTGGCCTCCCAGAGTGCTAGAATTATGGTATGAGATACTGCACCTGGCCATTTTCTTTCAAGGCAGCATCTTACTCTGTTGCCCTGGGTAGAGTGCCATGGGGCCTTAGCTCACAGCAACCTCAAACTCTTGGGCTCAAGTGATCCTCTTGCCTCAGCCTCCTGAGTAGCTGAGACTACAGCCACCACCACAATGCCTGGCTAGTTTTTCTATTTTTAGTAGAGACAGGGTCTTGCTCTTGCTCAGGTTGGTCTTGAACACCTGAGCTCCACCCATTTGGCCTCTCAGAGTGCTAGGATTATAAGCATGAGCCACAGCACTTGGCCTCTTTTCTCTTAATTTCATGAAAAATTCTCTAGCAAAAAAAGTTTTCAGCCTTTAGCTTCTATAATAAGAACTTAGACTGTGTGGCTCCAGTTGAGCCCATTTGTTGATCAGAATTAGCCCCAGTACCATCCCTTCCCCTGCTGAGTCTACCTGTCTGCACGTTTCAGCCACTCATTTGCTTGCTCTCAGCTGACTCGCCCTTCATCAGGGAGACTCTGATGATGCAAGCCAAGTGCTTGGGTTGCAGCCACCACTAAGACTTTCCTTCCTGTCGTTTGGCCAACCCATAGTCTGGTGGGAAAGATATGAACACAATTTAATGCAAAGCAGTTCATTGTGGAATAAAGTTATAAAGTGAAAAATCACAGAGCTGGTGCATTTGAGCTGGGCCCTGGAGGAAGAGTGAGTTTGCTGGGATGAAACATTGCCAGAAAAGAAAACATCTTGCACAATGTGCCAGGTGTTCAGGACAGGGACCAGCTCTGGGGCTAGGGTGTGGCCCAGAGGCTGGGACATAGGACATAGGTGTGCCAGGCACACGTGGGGGGAAAGACTCCTGAGTTGCACCACTCACTGAGAGGAGAGAGGCACCTGGGTCAGGATATAAGTCTTTTATGTGTTACCCCCGTGGTTAATTTACATTTACCTATTCATTAAGCAAACATGGACTAAGGGCCTGCTTTGTGTCAGGCTCTGTCTCAGAGGCGAGGACACACCAATGAATGAAACACACGAAAAGTCCCGCCCTTTTGGTTTGGTGCTTCCTCTGAAGTGTGAGTGGGAGCTCAAGTCCTCTCCTGGGTGCTGGCTGAGTGCAGCTCATCCTCCTCTGTTCTCATTCCCCCGGGAGAATGCTTGCTCGGAGATGAGAGTAAGGAAAAGTATCTTTCTCTGTGACTAGTGACTTTTTATTCTAAAAGCCAATTACAATTTTTGAAAGCTTTTTCTGATGCCCTAGAAGGTTACTGTAATGGCATTCACTCTGCAGGTCTAATAAAAAAAGGAACTTTCTGGTATTTCCACTTAGGAAAAGTTGCCTGGATCATCTGCTTTCTCCAAAAAGTAGGGGCCCCTTGTTTACTGTGGTTAAGGAGAGGAAGCTTTGAACTGTAGATAATTATACAGACAGCTTTTGCATAAAGATAGCCTCCCACTCACAATGACAAACTTATTTCCAAAGTTTTCTGACTTTGTACACAGTAGCCCCATAAAAAAAGTGTCTTTTGTTATGCCGCATGGGCCATGTGACAATATCGGTCAGCTCGCATTGACCGAGAGCTTCCTAAGTGCAGGGTGCCCTACTGTAGGGCCTTGGTGAATCTTCGTGCTAGGAGGTGACCACTATCATTATCCTCTTTAACAGATGAGGAACTGAGAGAGAGGTGGGACATTTTTCCCCAAGTCTACAGAGCTGGTGAGGACTGGGACTGGGAAACTCAGCAGTATGACTCAAGCCCCACACTCCCTTGCCTTGATTCTTACAAGAGCTATGTTACACTGGCGTCAGTTTTCCATATATGGCATCTTTTCCTGTTTAAGCCTTTGAATGAAGCTATTTTCTATGGAGGGGACCTTAGATTCCAGAGAGTGGAGCAGAAAATGGGAAACCCATAAGACTATTACTGCTGGCTTGGCACCTATGGCTCAGCCGGCTAAGACGCCAGCCATGTACACCTAAGGTGGCGGGTTCGAATCCCCAGCCCGGACCCGCCAAACAACAATGACAGCTGCAACCAAAAAATGGCCGGGCGTTGTGGCGGGCGCCTGTGGTCCCAGCTACTTGGGAGGGGGAGGCAAGAGACTCGCTTGA
>CAUYTI010008900.1:0-11368 GCA_963575145.1 Galago senegalensis | reverse complement strand
TACATCTGTGAGCGGCACTTCCAGAAGGTGCTGAACCGGAGTCTGTTCACGGGTCTGCGCTCTGTCACCCACTTTGGTCGACCTCCCTTTGAGCCCTTCTTCAACTCCCTGCAGGAGGTCCACCCACAGGTCAGTCCCACCCCTCCCACCCTGGGACTCTTACCTTCCCCCATCAGGACATCCTGGCCCTCCAACACCCTGCATCTCTCTCCTGAGCAGAGAACTCCCATCCCCACTCTGGCCCAGGATGGGGTCAACTGTTGAAGCAAGACTTCAATGTGCCCCTGGTCCCCAGCTCAAGCCTCCCTTTCAGGGCCTGGGTTTAAAGCCCCAGTCAGGCTCAAGAAGCAGCTTTCCCTCAGGTAGAAAACATCTCAATGCTGCCGGCCTCTAAATGCAATCCCCTGACAGGTGCGCAAGATCGGGGTGTTCAGCTGCGGCCCACCAGGAATGACCAAGAATGTAGAGAAGGCCTGTCAGCTCGTCAACAAGCGGGACCAAGCCCACTTCATGCACCATTATGAGAACTTCTAAGCCCGCCCTCCTGGACTCCTGCTCCCAGCCTCTTGCCTTCTCCACTATGTTCCTAAGTTGCCCACCCCTGAGCCCCTCCCTCATTGCCCTGTCTGTCCCATGCTCTGAGAAGATACAGAGGACTATTTTCCACACCAAGTTCAAGCAGTTGTTGGTGTGGGAAGCAAACTGGAGAGGGGACCATGCCTTCTTGTGACTACTGTGGGGTAAAGAGATGTACTAGTGTTTGTCTCCAGTGGGTTCCCATGTCTCCGTTTGACTTCCACAAAATCAATGTATTTTCTTGGATCAGGCATTTGAGGGAGGAGGGGATAGGGATACCTCTGAGTGAGAATGTCCTCAGAGCCTAGCACAGAAGCTGTGATGCTTAGAATCTCAATGGCTCAATTGCTTCAACTCAGTCTCTGGACCTTTTCCCTCTAGGAGCAGTGCTGCTCCTATCCCTTTCTGTCCTAGAGGGTCAGGAACCTTGAGGAGAGTACTAAAGAACAAAGTTCCCTCCCCACCCCTGATGTTCCTGAGGTCAGTTGGTGATGCCTTGACGCTGGTCTGACCCCACTGGAGCAGTTCCTGAGCTTGGAGACTGAAGAAGTCCAGCCCCTCTGCCAAAGAGTCAATATTCTCCTTCAGTTCCCCACTTCTATAGGAATTGGGTGACCAGTTGCCCAGGACTCTCCCAGTTTTAGCACTGAAATCTCATGTCCCAGGAAACCCTTAAGTTCCAGACAGATCAGGACAACTGGTAACCTCACTAGTTGGTGACTACTAGAATGTCACCTCCATACTTGGCTCTTTAAGATCCTTCCTTTTCCTTCTTCATCTGACTCATTCTTAAAAAGCTGAGCTGTATTTTAATTTGAGGTATAATTTGCATGCAGTTAAGTGTACAAACCTTAAAGTAATCATGCGCATGATTACCAATACCCAGATCAAGATAAAGAACATTTTGACATTTTCATCACTCCAGAAACTTCCCTTGCACCCCCTTCCAGTTAGTCTCTCCCAACTCCTAGAAGCAACCACTGATGTGATTTCTGTCCTAGTTTTGGTCACTGAATGTGCTCTTTTGAGACTGGCCTCTTTCATTTACCATAACACCTTTGTGATCCATCCCTGCTGTTGTATGTATCAATAGTTCCTTTTTATTGCTGAGTAGTATCACTGTGAAGATGTACCATAGTTTATTGTTTTTACCTGTTGATGGATGTTTGAGTTGTTTCCCATTCTGGGTGATTATGAATAAAAGTGCTATGAACATTCTTGTGCCTATCTTTTGGTGGCCATAATGCACTCTTAGGGAGGAGGGGGTGGAAATACCTCTGAGTGAGAATGTCCTCAGAGCCCAGCGCAGAAACCATGATGGGTTTATACTCAGGAGTGGAACTTCTGGATCATAGAATTTTTCAGCCAGTAGGACCTGTGGAGGGAGACTTTCAGGTCATCTTCACATCCCTTTACCAGGCTCCTGCCATTGGCCCTACCTACCTCTTCAGCAGGCCTGATGCCCCTGGGTCGCAGCCTTCTATATTGAAAGTATCTCTCTGACAAGCTGGAAGAGCATGAAATCAGGAGCCAAGAGACTTGGATTCTAGTGCCATTGTTACCTATAAACAGCCACAGAGGAAAATTCCTTAACTTCTCAGAGCCTTATTCAAATGTCTGTGAGGGTATTGAGAAGTCAGATAGTGCTATGACCCTAGACAATTATGCAGACGAAAAAAGTTTTTGAAAATACATTATAAAATTGCAGTGTATGATAATTAGTCCACTTATTTACCAATAGCATCATGCCTCCAGGCTGCCAGTCCTCCTGCTTGTTACCAAGTACACAACCAGCCATTAATCCTGAACTCTAGCCCCTTAAGTCTTAGCCTTAGCTTTATTCCAAAATCTGACCTAGTAGTACCTTCCTATTTCATTCTAAAAATTGCTCAAAATATGTATCTGTTCCATCCAAATTTACCTATCCTTGGTAGACTGGAGAATGGCATTAATGTGGCTATCATAATTATCCATAGCACTCCCTCTCAACCCTGACCTCCCTGTCCCCCAAGGACCCAAGTAAGAGTCTCCTTAAGATTCTGCAATCATGGAAGATGTATCTCCAGTTAACTCTTTCCCAAACCCTGGACAATGCTACATGCATGTCCATCTGGACAGAGAAACATGCCCAAACATGCCTTGGGTAGCCTCAGGTAGCACTCAGCCTCTCTGGCCTCTCAACTCCACACCCCAGCCAAGCTTCAGGTATCAGCCCTAAGTACATATCCATGTAATCTAGCTGCTCTGTCCAACCCTGCACAATTCCCAGAAAGCCACCAAATGAGTGGGATAAAAGTCAAGAACTTGCAGAGAGGGCAAAGTGTCTCTGGCCTAGTCATTTCCCAACTCTCTTAGGGAAGTGGTCTGAAAAGCAGGATCATGACCATTGTGCGATACACCCTTGAGAAAGTGAGGTCATCAAGTCCACAAGGGTATGTAAGGGAGAGATTAGGATTTGGAAAATATGTAAACAAGGGAGGCTACAAAACTGTTCCAGAGAAAGAGGACATGAGGAAGATGACTCAGAGAAAATTCAAGGAATTTTTATGTGAACAGCGTAAAAGAAAACAAATCTCTGTTTTGGGTCACAGAGATGTTGGTCATAGACCCCAGGACAAAGCCCAATCCAAGCCCTGCTTCACAGGGGCAGGGATGAGACTGAAGGAAGATAACAGAAGAAATCATGTGGGATTGGTTGGTAATGAAACTGGAGATGGAGAAGATGAGGATGAGGATGAGATTGGATGAAAGGGCTTTAGGACCGGGGTGGGGGTGGGTGGGGGAGAAGAGGATGGATCAGGATAGAAGGTGAGCTCTGTAGAAGAGGAAGAAAGCCTGGATCATTGTCTTTTCCTTCTAACTTTCCAGCACCAACTGAAAAGGGAGAAAGTTGACAAGAAGTGGCATCCTTCTCACCTACTTCAGAGTGAGAGGGCTCTTGGGTCAAACTGGGTTTGAGTCATAGCTGAGTGATGTTGAGCAAGCAAAGAAAACTTAGTGCCTCAGTTTGTGGGTCCATAAAATAAGGACAACATTAGTATCTGCTTCAGGGTAGGTGCAGTGGCTCATGTCTATAATCCTAGCACTCTGGGAAGCTGAGGCAGGAGGATTGCTCAAGCTCAGAAGTTTGAGACCAGCCTGAGCAAGAGCAAAACTCCACCTGTACAAAAATTAGAAAAATTAACTGTAGTCCCAGCTACTCAGGAGGCTGAAGTAGGAGGATCACTTGAGCTTCTAAGTTTGAGGTTGCAGTGAGCTATGATGATGTTGCTGCACTCTAGCCAGGGCAACAGAGTGAGACCCTGTTTCAAAAAATAAAAATAGAAATAAAAAATGAGGATCTGCTTCATAGATTTTGGGAAGATCCAGTGATGTAATTTAGTTCAACAACATTTGCTGAGCCTCTATTATTTCCCAGGCACTGAACTAGTTCCTATGGAACTTACAAGTGTATGGAAGCAAACAGACGATATGTTAGAAGGAGAGAGAGGGGAAGGAGGACGGGGTCTCAGATCGGAAGTGTTTTGAAGATAATAAAACAATAAAATAATAGTGAGTGACTAAGGGTGACCTTTTCGATAAGATGCTTAAGGGAGGCCCCTAAGAAGATGACAAGATTATAATTAACACACACACACAGCTTGCTGTGTGCCCAGCGCTATTGTGCTTGATATTGTCACTTAGTCCTGAGAACAACCATTATCCACATTTTATGGATTAAGAAAGTAAAGCGCAAAGAGCTTAAATAATTTGTTTAAAGTTATCCAGATTGTAAGTGAAAAGACTAGTTTTGGATGTAGAAAGTTTAGCCAGAGACCATGCCCCCAACCATCACTTTATCCTGCCTCTCAAAAGCAGGTTGCAAGGGTTCAGGCAAAGTTAATGTCTGTCATTAACCCTACCCTTTAACTGCACCTGGCACCTGGTAATACTGTTATTAGCGCTACTGTAATAAGAGAAGTTGAGGCTCTGAAAGCAGAGCTCCATATTCTGAGGAATTTGTGCTATGTGGAGTTTGACAGATAGTAAATGACTTGTTCCTAGTCTAACCCTGTCCCCTGTCTGACTCCCCATCTTCTCAGGGAGGAGAACTGCCTTCCCCGTCCAGAGAAATGCCCTCCCCCAGCCACCCGAACCGTCTAGAAGTCAATCCATCCTGGCCTTGCCTGGAATGGGTGTGACAAGATGAGCAGACCATCTCCCCATCTGGTCTCCAGAAAGCTACAAAGGGCTTGGGAATCCTTCCAGTTGACTTCACAGGAATCCTTACCTTGCCAGAACAGTGTCCTCAAATGAACTGTAACATGAAGTCACTCCCTTTGTGACAGTGAGAGTGATATTCTAGGAAAGGCCTCCCCAAAATGCACTGGTTGCTGAAATTGGGGGACCTGGATCATTGTCTCCAGCCCTACTGTTAAAGTCACTATTTGTCCTGAGGGAAGTCACCAGAGTTTCCTGGGCCTCGATTTTCTCACCAGGAGAATAATGAGATTAGGTTAATACCCTTTCCAGACATAAAATTTCACACTTCCCTTTTGCACTCGTTGTCTCAAGGGATGGAAGTCCTATATTTAGAAAACAGCTTCCTTAGCCTTTTATCCAAGGTTAAGTGGTCTGAACAAAGGAACATTTATAGGTTTACCTTCTATTAGGTCCTACAACACATTTACATGAACTGCCTCATTTAATCCTCACAACTTTTTTTTTTTTTTGAGACAGGGCCTCAAGCTGTCCCCCTGGGTAGAGTGCCATGGCTTCACTGCTCAGAGCAACCTCCAACTCCTGGGCTCAAGCGAGTCTCCTGCCTCAGCCTCCCAAGTAGCTGGGATCACAGGCGCCCACCACAACGCCCAGTTGGTTGCAGCCATTATTGAGGTTTCGCGGGCCCAGGCTGGATTCAAACTTGCCACCTTAGGTGTATGTGGCTGGCGCCTTAGCCACTTGAGCCACAGGCACTGAGCCAATCCTCACAACTTTTTGGAGAAGATATTTCTTCCATTTCCTAGAAGGGGCATGTGAGACTCAGACAGCAAATGGCCCACAGGCATCCATAAGTCACAGGGTTCAGGGTTTGAACTCAGTCCTATAATACCTCTGAGTCCCTGCTCTTTCCATCCTGATGCCCATGAAAGTAGAGAAAGGAAAAGAGACTAAGAGGCAATCAAGCATTTTTATAATTCATTTCCCACTGTTGATCGTTCTGGTGATGGTAGTTACTGAACAACTGCTGTGAACACAGATCATACTAGGTCCATTTCTCTGGTGCCTAGTACAGTGTCAGGCACAGAGTGGATTCTCACAGGCTATTTGGTAAATAAATCACATTACACAATAGTGATTGGTTAAAGGCCAAAATAAGGGACGGGTGTGGTGGCCTAGCACTTGGGAAGCTGACGCGGGTGAGCTCGCAGGGGGGTGAGCCTAAGCCAGAGAGAGATCTCATCTCTAAGAACAGCCAGGCACTGTGGCAGGCACCTGTAGTCCCAGTTACTGGGGAGGATGAGGCAAGAAAATCACTTAAGTCTGACACCACAGCACTCTACCTAGGGCAACATAGTGGGTTTTTGACTCTGTCTCAAAAAAAAAAAACAAAAAGAAAAACAAGAGCTAGGCAGAGGATACAGCTGACTTCTCAGAAGCAGTGTTTACAGTGTCTGTTTTACTATCTCCCCTCTGTCCTTGAGGACTCACAGAGGACCTGTGAGGTTCACGATCTAACTGAATGTCCTGTCCAGGGTCCCCAGGGGTCTTCCAAGGGTTGTGATTGTGAAAGAGTGGGTCCTTCCCTCTGTTCCTGGGAAATGGCTACAGCCAAAGACTATCTAGGAATAGAAAGTGCCCTCTGCCCTCTGTGTGTTCAGAGATAAAATCAAATAGTAACATAAATGTGAGTATAGTACTCAGTGAGTGGTTACAGGAGGCAAGAAAGAGACATTTTCAGAGGCTAGAATAAAATATCTTTTATTTTGTGTGTACAAGCCTGGAAACCACAGCAAGTTGTGATATCCTTATTAATTTTCTTAACTTACAAAAGTGATATATGATCATGGTAAAAAAAATAGTTTCAAATGACAGAGAAATGCATATAGTAAAAAATAAGTCTTCCTGCTTTCCTCCCCTCTGGACAGGGACTCCCAGAAGCCACAGGCAAGCCTTATGGGGTAACCCTCCCTGGCTGGCGCAGTGCCTGGCACATGTAGGAGGAGTTCTGGAAATGTCTGCAAACTATTTGCAGTTTGGTGCCCCTCCTTCTAGACATTATCTTCTATACATTTTCAAACATATGTATATGAGGGGGTGGTATCTAGGGCACAATTTTAATCCCTCTGTACCTTGGTTTTCTTAGCTTTAAAACAGGGGCAATGATGCTCTTCTCACAGGGTGACTGGGAGGGTTACATGAGATAAGATATCTGCATTCTGAGAAGTGTGTCTTGCCCATAGTAGGCACCTGGGCCTTAGCTGATGTGATTATTTCCTCTTTCTGTTCCACAGAAGTTTAGTATTCTCTTGTGTGGGTGACAACGATTCTGAGACAGATTTTACTAATTCCCATTATGGATCTAGAACATACGCAAATTAAATGGCTCTCCTGAAATTACTGGGGTTGGAGGGCCAGAATTTGGGGGGCCAGGTAAGCCCCCTTGTGTAGAACTCAGAACTCTGCCTCTGGCCTGGTGTTATTCTTACCTCACAACAGGGTCCCCCACAATTCACCTTACAAGCCAAAGAGGTGTGGAGGGAGCAGCTGGCCCCAGTCCTCATCTCTCAGAGAGATCCAGTTTAATTGCCCCATCTCATTTGGCTACTGGGCTATCACTGATGGGCTTCTGGGATAGGAGCTCTCGGCCCAGGTGCCGCCTCCTCTTGCAGTGGTCTCTGGACATGCCCTTCCTGGTCCTTGAGGCTTGCCTTCCCCTTCCAACACAATAAGCCAGAAGGCATAGGGGCAGCTCCTTGAGGTCTCCCAGCCTCTCTTGGGTTAGTTCAGGCTGATGGGCAGGATGGAAATGGCTCCTGAGAGTGAGGTCTGTTTGCCTATCAGGCTACAGACATTTCCAGAGCTCCTTCTACATGTGTGCCAGCCAGGGAGGGTTACCCCACAATATAGGTGTAAAGCTTGCCTGTGGCTTCTGGGATTCCCGGGGGTTCCTGGGTTCAGGGGCTCCTCTAGGTGCCTGGCCTTTAGGTATAAAGCAAAGTGGACAGGTAAGAGGAAGCTCCTGAGTGCAGTTACCTGGCTCCTCTCCTCCTCCCTACCTGCCCTCCAAGTCTGGTACCATCTCTCTTACCCTGGTAGTTTTATGTAAGAGCTAAGATAATTGGGTCATGGCCAGCCTGAAGCCTTTTCTGCCACCCTAGCAACTTTCCACATACTTCCAAGTACCCTTGTACACTTAAGGCTCAAAGCTGGAAAAGTCTTAGGGATCATCGCCTTCCTCACTTAACAGGTAGAGAGTTAAGTTCTGGTGAGGGAAGAGGAGGACACAAGCTTAATAAGCACACTCAGAGTGCCATTTGCCATGCTGAGAACTTGAAAATTCTTTCTGTCCCTGTGACAACCTCGAGGTAGTCGTTATTTTTCTCATTTAAAGGATAAGAAATCTGAGGCCTGAAGGAGTCAAGTGAGTTGTTCAAGATTTCAATGAAGTAGAGTGTCTAATGTGTAGCCACCTTTTTCTTACCAGAGAAAGCCCAAGACATCCAAACATCTTGCTGCTTCTTCCTTCACAGGAGCTTTTTTTAATACAGGAGAGCTTTTCCTCCAGTCAGCCATGGGCCCATGGCAAGGCATAAATTGATGACAGAAACCTCCCCAGCAAACTGGCCCAGCAATGTCTGTCTTCCCCTTGGAAGCAATACTCCCTCAGAGCCCCATTCTAGGAGATGAGAACATGGCCTAGTTTTCTTGGGTGTATAGCAACGTGTGGGAATTTAGTATGTGGTCAGGGGAAGCTAAGCTGCGGTTGGCCCAGAAGAGCTCCGGCTAGAGCCTGTCTGTTCCTGTGCTATGTTGAACGCCCAGCCACTTCCCGGAACCAGTAGGCCCAGTCCCCAAAGGCCACAGCTTAGTCACTTTCTTCACTCTGCCCTGAGTTAGTAGTTTCTTGTCTCTCAGCTTTTTCCTCATTCACTCTACTCAGATCATGTGTCATTCTCCTCTGCTTACTGATAACAGTTTTTCTAGAAGTTCATTGGAATCCTTGACACAGTCGATCCTGTCACTCTGCCCTGAATTACCTTGCCTCCTCATTCACTCTTCTCAGACCATGTGTCCTCTGCTTACTGATAACAGTTTTTCTAGAAGTTCATTGGAATCCTTGACACTATCAGTCCCAATAATCCATACCATCACTAAGCAGACAGCACAAATACACACGCACACTTGAAAATCTATAAGATACAGGGCTGGAAGCAGTGGTTCACCCCTATAATCCTAACACTTTGGGAGGCTCAGGCTGGAGGATCACTTGAGTCTAAGAGTTTGAGACCAGCCTGGGCAACATAGCCCAGAAAGTTGAGACTACAGTGAATCACATGCCACTACATTCCAAACTGGGCACTAGGGTAATAAGACTCTGCCCTTCATAAAAAAAAATAATAATAATACACACACACACACACACACACATGCACGGTATTGTCAAGCTATATAAGCATAGCATTAAATACATGCATATGGAAAGACAATGAAATAGCAACATAACAAATGCATTTGAATTGCTCAGAAAACAGAATTTCTTAAGAGTCCTATAAATTGCTAAATCTTTTGTCTCTCAGGATCTGAGAATCCAAGATTTGCTTATTAGCACTTGCTATGGGTTGAGCTTATCCCTACTAAGTCTCATGTTGATATTCAATCCCCAGTGTGGTAATGTTGGGAGTGGGGCCTAATGGGAGGTCTTTGTGTCATGAGAAAGGATCTCTAATGAATGGCTTGGTGCCATTCTCGCAGCAGTGAGTGAGTTCTTGCTCTGACAGACAGGATTGTTCTCAGGAATGGATTAGTTCCACAAGAGTGTGCTGTTATAAACCCAGGATGTCCCTTGAGTTTTACCTCTTTGCACATCTATGTTTCCTGTGACCTCTGCCATGTTATAGTGCAGCACAAAAGCCCTCTCCAGAAGCCAGGGCCGTGCCCTTGAACTTCCTGGTCCGTGGAACTGTGAGCTAAATAAATCTCTTTTCTCATAAATGTCTCAGCCTCGAGTATTCTGTTAAAGCAATACAAAATGAACTAAGACGGTATCTAATCCAATTCATTCATGTTAACATGGGTTTTCACCTGTTTAAGAGAGGCCAGAGCAAAAGGGAACATTCCACACACATACACACACACCCCTAATGACTTATTGAAGTTTGATGAAGAGTATCCAGCAACCCCCAGCACTGAGTAGGAAGAATATACAGCACAAGCCCACTGATGGCGGTTCATTGCCCTAACGGAGCCACACTGTGGTTCCTTAGGACATCCATGCCAGCCCTTATGGTCATCACATTCTGGAAGTAGTCCCAGAGGTGAAAAGGACCACTAATTTTACTAATAAGGAAATAGGCCTGGAAATTCTGTGACCTGCTTTCCCAAGGTTGACCTGAAGCTAGAAAGCTGATGACTTCGTGGCCTCATTGGCGGCAGCAGCTGAGAAGTCCATTTAAGGCCAGAGTCCTCCCACATCGTGTGTGGCCTAGGGCACCCTCAGAGATTTTCTTAGTAATCCTAATATCAATATTTATCTAACTTTGAAAATGTATATACCCTTTAACCCAGCTGTTTTCATTCTGAAACACAACTCCAGGAAACAAGTCAGGAGCAGAAAAATGTATGTGCAAGTAGTTATCACAACTTCATCATAAGAGCAAAACCCCGAAAACTACCCAGATGCCCAAAACATTGCGATTTGCTTTAGAAATGACAGTACATCCATACCATGGGATATGGAGGTTTAAAATAATGATGTGTGGCTGGGTGAAGTGGCTAATGCCCATAATTCTAATACTCTGGGAGGCTGAGGCAGGTGGATTGCTTGAGCTCAGGAGTTCAAGACCAGCTTGAACAAGAGCAAGACCCCATCCCTACTAAAAATAGAAAAATTAGCCAGGTGTTGTAGCAAACACCCCTAATCTCAGCTACTTGGGAAGCTGAAGCAGGAGGTTCACTTGAGCCCAGGAGTTTGAGATTACTGTGAGTGAGGCTGACACCATAGCTCTCCATCCTGGGGAACTGAGTGAGACTGTCTCCAAAAAAAAAAAAAAAAAAAATGGTGTATGTAATTATTAACACAGAAAGAAATTTGTCATTTATTGGATGGGAACAAGCAGGATTGCAAAACAGTGCCTACAATAAAAAGGACCCAGTTTCTTCAACATAGTAAGGGCCTAAACTAAAATGAAGGGAGAACTATAAAAGATTAAAAGAGGCTTAGGAGACATATTAGCCACATGTACTATGTCTAGATTTTGATTTCAGCAAATCAAGAGCAAAAGGTAAACTTTTAAATAATTAAAATTTGTCATTGAATGATTAAATGTTAGAGAATATGAAGGCAATATTAGTTTTGGGGGGTATATTTACTTATTATTTAATTGATTTTTAAAAAGTTTTTATCTAAGAGAAAATGAAAAAAACAATAGGTAAAGCACATTCCCATTTATGTTTTTTTTTTTTTTTTTTTTTTTTGAGACAGAGCCTCAAGCTGTCCCCCTGGGTAGAGTGCTGTGGCATTACAGCTCACAGCAACCTCCAACTCCTGGGCTCAAGCGAGTCTCTTGCCTCCGCCTCCCAAGTAGCTGGG
>CAUYTI010008896.1:0-17905 GCA_963575145.1 Galago senegalensis | reverse complement strand
GCATCACGCTCACAGCAACCTCCAACTCCTGGGCTCAAGCGAGTCTCCTGCCTCAGCCTCCCAAGTAGCTGGGACCACAGGCGCCCGCCACAACGCCTGGCCATTTTTTGGTTGCAGCCATCATTGTTGTTTGGTGGGCCCAGGCTAGGGAATCGAACCCGCCACCTTAGGTGTATGTGGCTGGCGCCTTAGTCGCTTGAGCCACAGGCGCCGAGCCGCTCTCTGTTGTTCTTCTGCCTTCTCTCATGGGAAATGCAGCCAGATGACCCTGGCCAGATGCTCTCAAACTTCCCAGCCTCCAGAAGCCATGATTCAAATAAACTTCTATTGTTTATATTATAAATCGCCCAGTCTATAGTATTCTGTTATAGCAACAGACTAAGATACCAGGATACCAGATGAATTAGGATTCAGATGAGTTAGACTAAGGTTAAATTTCTGGTTAAGAGGTTGCGTCCAGGCTTCCTGGCTCTAAGATTGGAGATCATTAGGAAAAATGATATGGCAAAGTGAGACAGTGGCCAATTCCTGACTCTGCAGCATAGCTCCATAAATTACAAGACATGCAGAGGACACACCTAAGCAGGTTAGAGGAAGGAAAACGCATCCAGGGCTAATATGTTTACGTGTAGATTTAAGGAATCCGGCCTGGATGTCACAGCCACAGTGGAGATCACACCCACAATCCAAACACAGAAAGACACGGAGTGAGATGCTTCTGGCCACAGAAATTGCTGGGATACTGCAAATAGGAGCTCTTGGAGAAAACCATTCTTGCCTCAACACATGGGAAAGAATTGTACTGGCAATGATCCCAGAAGTATCCAAGTAACTAAATCATTTTCAGTAAAGAAAAACATTCTGAAATGATCAACGTCTTTTCACTTGGATCGCATAGAAACAAAGCATACCTAGTGCAAAAATTTTCAAGGGTGAAAAACATGACTATTTATTACTCAAAGAGCCAAATACGTTTAGAAGGGCCTGCTTCTTTCTGTTTTTATTTATTTTTAAATAATATATTTCATAAGATGTCTTTATTGACTTTTTTTTTAAGAGACAGAGTCTCACTTTGTCACCCTTGGTAGAGTGCTGTAGTGTCACAGCTCACAGTAACCTCCAGCTCTTGGGCTTAAGCAATTCTCTTGCCTCAGCCTCCCGAGTAGCTGGGACTACAGGTGCCCACCACAACACCTGGATATTTTGTTATTGTTGCAGTTTGGCTGGGGCCGGGTTCAAACCTGCCACCCTTGGTATATGGGGCCGGTGCCCTACTCATCAGCCACAGGTGCTGCCCCAACAATACTTTTTAAAAATCATAAATTACGTTGTTGTCAGATTTTTCATGGAGTTTGTGCAATGTTGACAGTGTAGCGTATTCGGGCTGTGTTATGGAAGCAGAGTCTCCTCGAGTTTTGTGGGAATTAAGGCCCTTGTTACAGGAATCACAACTTCAACAAGCATGGGAACATCTGGGAAGGGGTGGCCTGCAGGAAGGAGCAGAGGAAGAGAAGACAAGTCACTTTCCAGTCTCTCAGAGTCCTGGCATGGACAAGGTGACAAGTCAGAGCTCGCAGGGAAATGCAGATGCCAAATGGGACCATGGGGGAAGCTCATGGAGAGGTGCATAGGGAGCCCCAGCTAAGGGCCTGATGGGTGGACAACTAGGCTGCTGGAGGTGATCCACTGGACAGTGGGGCCGCCAGTTGAGGAGACAAGCTAGGTGCAAAGCAGAGAAGAGCAAGGATAGGCACCACTGGCAGCACAGCTTGTCTGTCACTACGGCAACTGCAGCAACCTGTGGGAGGCAATGGCTGCTGCTTTACTTCCCACTTCTACGTCCCACATGAGTTTTTCTTTGAATCAACCTTACTCTGGTGTTGTATAAGCAAGACGATTCTCAGAAACACAGTTCCGAGACTGACTCCCCTTGACATTGCACAAGCTGGCAGACTCCGGAAAGGCACACGAAACAAGCTTTCTTGAATTATTTCAGTCTTTCGATTGCATGTTCAGTAAGCAACTGGAATTATTGCTAAAATTCCTAAAATACACTTAGATTTGGGAGCAAACCATGAATTTGATACATTGTGTTTAAAATGGAAATGGAATGGCACGTGATCAATTATCATTATCAGAGAAAACACCACAAAACATGTTTAAATCATATGTCACTATCATATACACTGAGATATTTTTACCATCTCTTAAATCAGTTCCTGGGGCTGAGTAATGTCAAGATTGGATCATGTACAAGCACGGCACATCCAGATACATTTGAGAGCGAAGTGAGTTACTAAAAAATGTAAGCTTTTACTCCAATGCCGTGTTTCTTTTACTCCTTGGTGGCATGTAGGGAGAAGTACACTGGGCCGTTGTACTATGAATGGGGCTTTCACGCCATCCAGCCATTAACAAGCCTCCTTCTCTCAGGGCAGGCAGGGGAGAGGCCGTCTGTGAGGGAATGGGAGCAGAGCAGGCCTGGTCTTTAGATATTCCACTTTAGTTATGTTAAGCTGAAGCTTGTTGGGGACTCTTTAGTGAAGATATTTAAGTTTGGAGCTCAGAATCAGGTTAGAAATAGAAATCAGGATTAAAGACAAGGAGTGGATCCCTAAGTGGGGAGAAAAGATGACAGGGAAGGGGGAGGGGCTGGTGGTGTGAAGGGGGAGGGAAGACGGGCTGGGGTGGGGTGTGCTGTCTTAAAGGTGGAGGTGCCTTAGCTATGGCACTTCACATCCTGGAGATGTGAAATGCTGCAAAGCCCTTTAGGGCAATGGTACTGGGACCCGGCAAGGACCTACCTCTGTTGTCTCTCCTGGTGGGCGTGAGGAAGCCAACCACCCTTGTGTGCATCAGTGTTACATTCAGCTGTCTTAGGGAAAAAGGATGACTGTGGGCCCCCAAGTCTTTGTACCACCCCACTTTAATCCTGTCCCAAGTGACTGCCCACCCCTGAAGAAGGAGAGAGCGTCCACCAGTCTACCAGCCAGAATTCACTGTGCCAACTACAAAAGAATCCCCAGACCTATCAGCCAGGGCTGGGCAGCACGGGCACAGCCGGGCAGAGTCCACAGGTGGCCTGGAACCTTAAGGCTGATTACCATGTCATTAGCTTAAATCCATGCAGTAGACCTCCCCAGTGGGCTTTCAGAGCGGCTCATGGGAAGTCCCCAAGAGTAGTAAGACTCAGTGGTTCCAAGGTGACCTCTGAACCATAAGGTGGGCCCAGTCCACATGGTATAAAGCAGAACATAAATGAGGCCATAAATGAGGCTCTTTTCTGTCCTATAAGGGGGGACCGTTCACTATCTATGGTGAACATATCCTCCTCTGCAAACCTATCTTTCTCTTCCTCAATAAACTTTATTTCATGCTTGGGCTGTCTGGTCATTCTTCAGCCAAAAGCCCACCAACAACCGAGAATGCAGTCAACTGCCAGAGCCCCGACACTAGGGTGGCGGGGCCCTGTGCTCAGCACTGCACTGGCACTGGTCCTTGCAGGCAGGCATTCCTGCCGGACAGAGATCCCGTGTAGGAAGCCAGGCCAGGATCCAGCAGCCTCTCTCTGACAGCCCAGGCCTTGCATGAGCGCCAGCCTGCTTTAGAATATGTGCCTGTGGTGCGTCTGAATTCACAAGACGGTGCCTGGGGAGGGCCTGTGAGGAAGCCTCCTGATCTGACAGAATCCAGAAAGAGAAAAGTGGGCTGAACTGCCAGGCCTGACAGTGCGCTGACCATATGCCCTGGTTGCGTTAGGCGTTAAGTCAGTCAGTGAATCCTTTTTTGCTTCGTGAATACTCTTGTGTCCTCTGCTTTTGGCTTTGGTCTTGTCTTTCCATGGTTAATACCGTTCACCCTCCTAACTCTGACATGCAAATTATAATTACTCTCAAGCCTGCCATCTTGATGTTACAATTTTCTTTTTCTAATAGTTTCTGCAAATCAAATTCTTACTTGGTTGATGCAGATGAGGATGTTGGTGGTGAATTCACACAGTAGGTCTTAAATTGCCACCTGTGACAGATGATATCATAAGCCAGGTTTCCACGTTGGCCCATACTCATGTTAAGTTGGAATTCAAAGCCTTCGGTCTGGTGCTAAATCAAGATCTAATTCTACATAAATATATTTTATGTGGAGGGATAACAACTCCAAATGGTTCCCAAGCTTTTCCCATGGCTTGAGTAGAAGTTTTATAGCTAAAAACACAGCCACCAAATAGCCATCAAACACTCAACACCAAAATTGACTAGTATTTTATCTTTTCTAGAGGTGTCAAGCGAATTGGAAGTCCTCAAATTTGAATTAATAAATGATGTAACGACTGAGAGAATATGTAATTTTTCACACTTTAAAATGTGGGTTATAAATTCAAACTTCAAGTTGTTCCCTTCTTTCTTAGGTGGATAAGTAATTACTACTAGAAAGTAATCATTTATACTTTTCTGCACCAGTTACTACAATGGATTTATTGAAAAAAAATCTATGAAGTTGAAATTACAAGCTTTCCAGTAAATTCTGGGTGATTTATGGGTTCTTTTCTTTTCTTTCTTTCTTTTTTCTTTTTCTTTTTTTTTTGCAGTTTTTGGCTGGGGCTGGGTTTGAACCCTCCACCTCTGGCATATGGGGCCAGCACCCCACCCTTTTGAGCCACAGGCACCGCCCAATTTATGGTTTCTTTTAACATGCCAATTTGGTTCATGGATTGGTTTTAGCAGGTGCAAATTTGTTTAACAGTGTATTTCACAACAAGCTAGGGAAAAAAATACTTACAATGTGGAAACTGATGAAATATGAAGGTTTTAGAGGTAATATTATCTCTCTCCCTTGTAATCCCTGAATAAGAGCCAAGAATTGTTCAACCATGAGACTTACAAGAATTAAAAGTGAAAGGTACAAAGAAGTGAGACTGATTTTTACTATATTTTCCTAGAGGATTTTGATCAGTCTATATTTATAACTTTTAAACCTGCCATATTTGTCTTTAATACTGATATGGTTCAAAGGGTATTTTGCATTTTGAATATAAGATTGATTTTTTAATTAGAACACCAGTCCCCTATATTCTAATTCATATGAATTTATGCAGATTAGAATAAGAGACTTAGAATTTGAGTATTTCCACAGAAAAGAAAGCAAACTAAATTTAGAGTATCAGGTTTCTTTGTAATACTTTATTTTCCCAACAGGGAGAAAACTGGAGTCAGAATGGAATGATTAGATGACTTAGTTTTTTTTTTTTTGAGACAGAGCCTCAAGCTGTCCCCCTGGGTAGAGTGCCGTGGCATTACAGCTCACAGCAACCTCCAACTCCTGGGCTCAAGCTACTCTCCTGCCTCCGCCTCCCAAGTAGCTGGGACCACAGGCGCCTGCCACAATGCCTGGCTATTTTTTGGTTGCAGCCGTCATTGTTGTTTGGCGGGACCGGGCTGGGGATTCGAACCCGCCACCTTAGGTGTACGTGGCTGGCACCTTAGCCGGTTGAGCTATAGGCGCCGAGCCATGTTACCTATTTATATAGAACTTCGGAGTATGTTTTTGTTTTGGCAGTGATCATGAGTTACCATCTCTTTCTTGTGGGACAGAAGTTAGGCTCCCTCTACTGGTGTACTCTTCAAACTGCACTCTCCACTAATTAACGGTTCATGGGATTCATGTAGTGAGTTGTCACCACAACTGTAAAAAGGAGAAAAATGTCTATCATGTGCACTAAGGGTAATATTGTTTGGTGAAACTTTGTTTCAGTTGTGTATCTATGAAAGCTCAATCAAGGACCTTCCAGTTCCAGGAAGGTTTAGTACCTGAGGAGGTACAGTGAGCAGGGTGCAGGTTCGGGTGAGTGCTGTGAGGCTGGGCTGGGGCATTCCAGGCAATCCCTTCCCAGTACATAAAGAGACACAGTTTTAGGTGATGGGTATGGAAGTTTGGGAAAAAAGTATGAATTCATATGGCAACACCCTCCTCCCAATAGGCCTGAAAGCAACACTGTTTTTAGGGATAATGACATACAGCATCAATTAATTGCCTTCCAAAGTTGCAACTGCCTTTTTATTTTGGCTCCTGGCTAGTGATGTTGGTGATTATGATTTGCTCTTCACAATAATTGATCATTCATTTGTGTATTACTCCAAGTGATACAACTTAAACTCCTGACCCCAGTGTGCATCGTAAGTGTGAATGTTCTACGTAACAGCCCATCTTTGATTTGGTCTGTGGATCACCTATTGTGCCTTGTATTGAGATAGCACTAGTTTAATTTTAACACTGTGAAAGCTGTGACCATATTTTCTAAGAGTTCAGATAAGGAACATGAGTGATCACAGGATGAAAGCCAGTATGATGTGGACATGATCACAAGAGAAAGTCAAATGACTATTATTTTAATAACAGATAAAGGGACATATACACCTAGCTTAGGTGTATAACCAAAACAGTACATTCTGCACAATAAACAGAAAAGAATTTAGGTTTGGGCACGGTGGCAGAGGGGATGTAAAAACACAAAAGTGTACATGGAGATTGAATCCCACAAGTCCGAGCTCAGACAGGCAAATCCTTCAAGATCGGTCAAGAGTTGTATCATTTCCCAAAGACATTTCTCAGTTGAAGACAGTTGGCTTGTGGAGAACCCACAAATGAACTTGCATTATCATCTCTTTGGTAGCTGCATACAATTGAATAAATTTCCACCTCCTGATTCAGACGGTCCAACTAAAATATCCCAAGGGTGAATGAACAAAAGGGAAACTTTTGATAATAGATGTGGGGGACCCTTGCGGGATGGAACTGATTCTGTCAGCTATGACTACAAATCCCTTCTACACTGTATCCGGCAGTAGCTCAAGTTGCAGCAGCAGCAACAAAAACAATGTTCCCGTTTTCCAGGTACTTTGATTTGAAAAATGGAGTTTCGTGTTCTTGATTTCTGTGAAGATTTTAATAAAGTTTCAGAAAACACAAAAGATATTGAGATCTTGTCCAAATAAACACAAACTGGGCTTTGCTCGTCTACATACATTTGGCAGGTAGCCCGTGTAATAAAAGAAGAGGTTCACGGTCATGAGGTTAGTAGCCCTCGAGCAAGATAGTAAGTTTGGCTTCGAACATGTTGAGGTGCCCCAGGGCGCGTCATTGGACTGAAAAGACCGGGGATCAGTGGGTCTGCTGCTCAGAGGCCCACAAAGGACACTTAAGAAGAGTGTGGAGATGACAACAGAGGACCACAGACATTTAATGGCCTGGCAGGGAGACTCGGGACATTAGGGAGGTAGCAGGAAGAAGAAATTGGGAGTGGGGCCCTTGGAGGGGAAAGTGGGGGGGAGGAAGGAGTGTTTTGTGTTACTAAGTTAAGAGAGAACTCAAAGGTGTCTGTGGATAGAGACCATGTATGATCTCAAGCCTGGATGGATAAAATCCACGCTAATTAACAGTATGTTATATTATATACTGAATGTTTGTGTTCTCCCAAATCCACATGTGAAATCCTGATGGCCTCTGTGATGTTATTTGAAGATGGGGCCTCTGGGAGGTGATTAATCGTAAGGGTGGAGCCCTCATGGATGAGATTAATCTGGGGGAAAGCAGGCCCAGCCAGATGCTGAATCTACCCGTGTCTTGATCTTGGACTTATCTACCCAGGTGAGTTAAGACAGAAATTGGGACCAAGGAGTGGGTGCTACTCCAATAAATATCTAAAAATGTGGAAGCAGCTTTGGAACTGGATAAGGGGTGCAGGCTGGAAGGGTTTTGCAGTGTCTGCTAGAAAAAGCTAATATTGATGTTGCATCATGATGTCCCGTGTAGACTAGAGGTTTGCCTGTGTTAGTGGAATCGTATTGATGAAGATAGAAAGAGCCAGTGGGTGTTTGAGTCCAAGAAGGCATCCCCTGAACAGAATAAAACTGTTTCAGAGGCTGAATCAAAAATCCTTTGGGTAGGACTCACTGCCTGTCCGGTGCTATATTTGCATGTAAAGCTCTTTTCCCCTTTGGAGTGAAGAGGTTGGCGGTGGTCTTCATGGGCGTGGTGCTACACAGGTGCTGACTTCTCTGGCTACATCAGGAGCAAAGTGCGAAGTAGAAAGAATTTAACCAGCATAACTACATCTTATCATGGAAAGCAGTTTCTAAGGCAAAACACTTAGATAATCAAACTTCCTGAATAGAAAGAGAATGCTTTTACATTCTATTACATCAAGGATTAGCTGACAAGATTCTTGACTCTGAACCTTTTAGAGCTCAGTACCTGGTGCGAAGGGGAGTGTTGGATTTGTTTTTTCACTTAGAAATTATATTTAAAAAAAGAAAAATTTTATTTGTATTAACCTGGATGGAAGTGGAACACATTATTCTTAGTAAAGCATCACAAGAATGGAGAAGCATGAATCCTATGTATTCAATCTTGATTTGAGGACAATTAATGACATGGTGGGGGGTAGAGAAAGGAGAGAGCAGAGAGAGAGAGAGAAGAAGGGGGGGAGGAAAGAAGGAACAGAGAGAGGGAAGGAGGGAGGGGGGGTGGGGTTTCAGCCTGTGACACATCTTATACCCTCAATGAATCCCTAACAATAAAAAAAAAAAAAAGGAAAAGTGATATCATGGTAAGTTTGTATTTTTTTTAGCAGTTGGGGCTTACAAAGCATAATGTAGCTAGAAACATTGTTAAAATTTGGGTCATGGTGTGCATATGTGTACACATAGTTATGCAATATCCGTATGTACCAATTAAAGTATTTGTGCTCATATACATACGTAGATCTTTGCATTTTGACCCATAGAACATAGAGGAATGTTCTTATTCTACCTCAAAACTCCATGCTTTTACATATTATTTCTGTACATCATATTAGGAAGAAAGTTTTGCATCCATAATAAGAGTATTGGCTTACATATAAATTAAAAATAATTGGTGCATGGGTATCATTGTGGCTCACTGCAACCTCACACTTCTAGGCTCAAGTGATCTTCCTGCCTCTCAGCCTTCTGAGTAGCTGGGACTACAGGTGCCCACCACCATGCCCAGCTAGTTTTTCTATTTTTAGTAGAGACAGGGTCTCACTCTCTTGCTCAGGCTGGTCTCCAACTCTTGAACTCCAGCAATCCTCCTGCCTCAGCCTCCCAAAGTGTGAGGATTATAAGTGTGAACCACTGCGCCCAGCCAATAACTGTTAATTTTACAACTTAATATGTACTTCATGGTGAAATTTCTTGTCTTAAACATATGTAAGTAAAAAACCAAATTCAGGCTAGTGTTGTTAACTAGTTTCTAAAATTTCATTTATTTTTATTTTAACTAGTTATTTACTTAAGGCCATATTTATATGTATATATATATACACACAGAGTCCTCATAGTTTATGTTTAAGAGAAACTTAGAGATTGTTGCTGTTCTATTTATTTTATGGAAAAAATAGCCATATTTTGCTGGAAGCTCTTCAGTGGTGCTTGGTCTAATAAAATTAACTTTTAACATAAAGAGAGTATTATTCTTATGTCACAGTGAGCATAATCATTTAAATACTTGATATAATAAATGTCTATAAGACATTTTGTTTTATGAATCTATTTTTTTTTTTGCTATAATGGGGATATTACAAATTGTGTATTTGCATTAATGGATTTAAAGACGGAATTGTTAAGCAAAAGCCAACCAGAACTTGAAGATTTGACATTTCTTAGCCTATCCATATTATAGAAAATGAGACCACTAAAAGCAACCATTTGATAGGGAGATTAATATGGATGTGAACTTGGATTTGATCAGTCACCCCAGGAGGAAAACTGCCAGTTCGAGGTGAAGGTGAAGATGGGAGGGAATGAAGGAAGGCTGTCGGACTCCTTAGGTTGCATAGAATGGGGGGTCCATGGACCTGTTTGACTAAGAATGTGTATGTTCTTTAAGACAAGGGAAGAATGATCCCAAAGGCAATCCAGAGACCATGAGGGTTACCTTCTTGGTTTCAAAAGGTGGTGATGGTGGTGGTGGGGGTAACTGCCTTGCTTTATAATAAGCCAGATCGTGTCTGTCCAAATGCATGGGAGCAGGGCTGCCTGGAGCTGTGAGGGTACAGTCCCTGCTGGACAGCATGAGGCAGGACCACTCCGCTCAGTGTGACTGGAAGCAGAGGCTCTTCCTCATGGACCTGGCGGGAATAGCCAAAGAGAATTGTTCTTGGGCCTTCCGGTCTCATAGTTTGCCTTGTAGTTTGGACTTACTGAGGCCTGTTACCTCTTTCATCTTTCCTGTGTCTCTGTTTTGAATGGAAATGTCCATGCCATGCCCGTGCTGCCACTGTATTTTGAAAGCACATAACTTGTTTGGTTTCACAGGTTCACAGCTGCAGAGCAATTTGCCTTAGGAAGAATTATACCTTGAGTCTCTCCCATCTGATTTAGATGAGACTTATATCTATTTATTTTTATTTCAGATTAATATCAGAGTCATACTCTCAGGTTGCATTGTTTATATCTGTTAGGTTAGGTCTGTAGATGTTAGGTTAGGTCTGTAGATGTTAGGTTAGGAGGTGTGCCATATACCCTACCTTGTGCCCATTAGGTTTCACCTACTGAGCCCACTCTCCTCTTCCCCCACCCCACCCCACCTTTTTTTAATTTGTGTTTTTCTCTCCTGTGGGCCTGTAGTTGTTCATCTACTAGTTTAAATTAGCATTGAGTACATGGGATGCTGCTTTTCCATTCTTGAGATACTTTACAAAGGAGAATGTTCTTCAACTCCTTCCAGGTAAATACAAAAAATGTAAAGACTCCATCTTTTTTAATAAGACTTTATATTTTAGATTTTAGAGTTGATGCTGGAAGGATATTTTTTAGGTTATTGGGATGTAATGTGAGAAAGACATGAATTTGAGGGAGCCAGGGCTGAAATACTATAGATGGGGTGTCCTCCTGCCCATAATTCATATGTTGAAATCCTGACCCCCAGTATGAAGGTTTTAGGAAGTGGGACTTTTGAGAGATGATTAGGTCATGAGGTTCTCCTCTCACAAATGGGATCCACACCCTTATGAAAGAGACCATGGAGAGCTCCCTTGTCGCTCTCTCCATGTAAGGACACAGCAAGAAGATGGCCATCTATGAAACAGGAAGTGGCCCCTCACCAGACACTGAATTCGCCAGTGCCTTGATCTTGGACTTCCCAGTCTCCAGAATTGTGGGAAATAACTTTATGTTGCTTGTAAGCCACCCAATCTATGGCATTCTGTTACAGCAGCCTGAGCAGGCTAAGGCCAGGGACATAAAGACCATCTAGTAAATGTTGTAGTTATATCTTTTCCTAATAAGACACAAGTTATGGTTTGCTTGCTGGTTTTTTTCTTTTCATTGTTTCATCTTTACTGTTCTCTCCACCTGTCTTCTACTCTTTGCAGGGAGTGGACGTCATGGTAGAGGCCGTCCCCTACATCTTATTCATTAGGACCGTCTTTTACACATTTACTTGCTGAAGGCAGTGATGACTTTTAATTGATGTGATAGTTCCAGGGATTCTAGCATTTGCCCTGTCATAGCAGGAGTTTTATAACGAAGAAAGTGGAAAGCGTCGAGACTGGGACTGAGAAAGAACAAGGTATTGCTGTCACCAGAAATTCGACAGATTACTTTCTAGGGGATCTAATCATGAAATACATGATGGAATAAACACTGAGTGTCAGAGATTTGTTCTTTTGACAAATTATAAGCTGTGGGCAAGACAAAGCCTGATGAGTAATCTGCGAGTAGGAAACAAAGAGAATCATCAGGAATGACGACACCAAATGCTGGTGAGGGTGTGGAACACCAGAAACTCTTGTTCACAGCTAGTAGGAGCTTAATAGGCTAGAGCCACTTTGGAAGACAGTTTGGCAGTTTCTTACAAAACCAGCATACTCTTACCATATGATCTAGCAATCACATTTTTTGTTATTTATCCAAAGGAGCTGAAAACTTACGTCCACATAACCCGTGCACGGGTATAGCAGCTTTATTTATAATTGCCAAAAGTTGGAAGCAACCTAGATGTCTTTCAGTAAGCAAATGGGTAAATAAACAGGACAATGTGCTATTATTCAGTTTTGCAGAGAAATGAGATATTAAGTTATGAAGAGACATGCAGGAGACTTATAAGCAAAAGAAGCCAATCTAAATAGGCTACATATTGTACATTTCCAGATATACAACATCTGGAAAAGGCAAAACTACAGAGATAGTAAAAAGATCAGTAGTTTCCAGGGGTCGGAGGAGGGCTGGTGGAGCAGAGGACTTTTAGGGCAGTGAAAATACTCTGTATGCTACATAGTGGTAGACACACATCATCATAAACTTGTCTAAGTCTAAAGAACGTACAATTCAAGTGAACTCTAAGTCAACCATGACTTTGGGTGATGGTGCTGTGTCAGTGGAGGTTCAGTGATGGTAACAAGTGTCCACATGGGGAAGGTCCACAGTGCCTGTGTGAGAACAGGGAGTATATGGGAATCCTTTGTACTTTTGCTCAGCTTTTCCGTAAGTCTAAAACTAGTCTAGGTAATAAAGCCTATTTTTTTTTACAAAAGGATAACACTCCATGGTAATCTTTCTGTTATTAAGAGTCATTGTAGGCTCAGCGTTTGTAGCTCAAGTGGCTAAGGTGCCAGCCACACACACCAGAGCTGTCGGGTTTGAATCCAGCCCAGGCCTGCCAAACAACAATGACAACTACAACCAAAAAATAGCTGGGTGTTGTGGTGGGTGCCTATGGTCCCAGCTACTTGGGAGGCCGAGGTAAGAGACTCTCTTAAGCCTGAGACTTGGAGGTTGCTGTGAGCTGTGATGCCATAGCACTCTACCCACGGCAACAGCTTCAGGCTCTGTCACCAAAAAAAAAACCCAACCAAAAGAATCATTATAGCAACCCCATGTTCTTGTATGGGAAAAGTACTTTGCAGATTAATAGTAGTTCTAACTATTTGGCATGTCCAGACATGTTTCTCACCCCGGAAGCGGAGGCATCTCACACTCTAATGCTCCTCTTTCTCTCATCTGCAGCAGATGGTGCTGGGGAACATCTGCGCTGATCAGTCTGCACTGCTGTCCAGCAGCAGCTAACTCAGAACTACTGAATCTTTTAAAAACAGCCACATTTGTGTGAAATTTTGTAAATGGAATAAAATTGTTACTATAGAGTACTGCTTATCTTCTTCCTTTGAAAATATGGAAGTATGGTAAAAAGTACATTTTTTAAAGGAATAAAGACCAAAGTATTTTAAAGAAAATTATACTTTATTGTAATGTATCAAACATTTAATATACAATATGGTGATTTTTCTGGCATTTAACCCTAGAGCATGATTGCTGCTGGAGCGTGGCCAATGGCTTTAGCTCACACTGAGCATTAAGAAAGTGCTTTTCTGAATAAAACACAACACCAAACAAAACGAATTCAAATATTTTCTTTATAGTTTTTTAAACTTAATTTTCATTAAATCATAACTATACATTTACGAAATAGGGACATATTCTTCTTAGTAAAATATCTCAAGAATGGGAAAAAAGCATCCAAAGTACTCAAATATTTTCTCTTAAAAATCATTTTAATGTTCATTCTATTCAGTCTGATAACTAACACAATAAAAGGAGATACACTAGCTTAACATACTTGGTTGATTTTATACAGCACATATCTTTAACACTATGTTAGTATGTTGTTAAGTGACAGAGAGTACCCAATATAACCGTTGTTGCAGAACTAGAAAATAATTTCTTCAGAAAGATTTTTTTTCTTGTAGAGACAGAGTCTCATCTTATCACCCTCGGTAGAGTACTGTGGTGTCACACAGCCCACAGCAACCGCCAACACCTGGGCTTAGGTAATTCTCTCGTCTGAGCCTCCTGAGTAGTTGAGACTACAGGCGCCCAACACAACACCCAGCTATTTTTTTGTTGCAGTTTGGCCAGGGCCAGGTTTGAACCTGCCACCCTCAGTATATGGGACCAGAGCCTTACCCACTGAGCCATAGGCACCACCCCTTCAGGAAGATTTTTCTAGATACACATCATTCATACTCAGTCACAAGGGTCTAACTCTAAAGAGGATAAAGCCAATGACCTTCTGCATAAAAGTTGCTTTGCTATCAAAATCTGTATTTCTGATCTGATCTGAGCATCAAGATTCAAGTATTCCCAATGAAGAAAGCACAATGCACGTTGCGATCGCTTATTCAGCAATAGTGAGCAGTTAAGACTATCTCATTGGGTTTCAAAAATCTTCGTAGCTTCACATGGCATGGGGCATCACAGTTGAGATCCCTGTGGCTGGCCTAAGGAGAAGGGGTCAGCAGCCAGCATGCCTGAGGAAGAGCTTTTCAGAGTCTGTGCACAGGCAATTAGTTATGAGGGGATGTTCTCTGCTGCAATGGAGCTGACCACGACAGAGGAGGACATGACACGGCAGCTCTAACACAGATGAAAGGGACCCCAGGATGACAGTCATGCTCCTACTCAGAGATCAACCAGTTGAGACAGTAGCGAATTAGAGGTTGTGGGAAAGGCTGAACAATCTGAGAGAGATTTAAGCAACCAGCAAGAGGTCTGGAGTTGAACTAGTAATAAATATGTGGACAACTGAGCCAATGGGAGAAATGAAACAACATTGTATGAGAAAGGAAGAGCAATAAAAGGCTATTACATGACTCAATTGTGGAAAGCTTCCACATGACCCTAATCAAGAGAATGGAGTATCCAGCTGGCCAAAATTATGGGATAACTATGATGCAAATGTCAGAAAAAGGAAAATATGAAAGAAAAACATTTTTGCTTTTTTTAAGAAAAAAAAATTTTTAAAGCAGCCTAGGATGTGAATGGGATGGACCTACAGGTAATAGAAACTAGTCCTGGGAACTAAGCTGAACTCTCACCCATTAAGGCTGGAGTCTGTTAAACATCTCACTGACACACACTGATTGCAATCTCACCTATCAGACCAAGCGCCAATGCAGGGAGAATCCATCATCCCTCTCCAGACCCTAAGACACCTAGGCACTCCTTAACATCTTACCTAATGTACACAGGGAACTGTTTATTTGCTTTATCTTATGTATAATGTTCTTGAGCACCAATCAGAAATGTAATAATATCACCTTTGCTTCACTGCCCCCTTTTCCCATTTTCTTTGTAGCAAAGGGTGTAATCCCGTGCCTCATGTAGCCCACTCTGGGATGGAGTTCTCTATTTGTGCTGAGTTTATATCACCAGCCATAGCCCTAAGAATAAAGGAGGTGCCTCTGGGAGTGCCTCTGGGGCTTCTTTTTTTTTTTTTTTCCTTTTTCCTACACACCTTGTAGAATTGTTTGATTTGTAAACCTACGTGCTTGTATGTATAACTTTAATAAAAATAAAAACAAATAACAACAACAGCAAAAAAACTATCTCATCCCAGGAATGAAATAAGGTCAGCCAGATTCATGGGCATTTCCTCCACGGCAGTATACGTATCGTCACAAAGAACCCTTTTGGCCCCTTCAACATTTGTGGTCAGAGTTTTCCTTCCAAGTTGACTCCCACTGCCAATTCTGAACAAAAGAAAACAATTATTAGTCAGAAGACTATTTACCAAGTGCTACATGAACTACTGTATGATATGAGTTACTTAGTAACCATCAGTGCTGCTTATTTGCCAAAATTATCTGTAGAATGCTTCTGGTTGAAACCCTAGATCAGGGGTCCTCAAACTTGGGGGCCGGTTCACTGTTCCTCAGATCATTGGAGGGCCGGATGGCGGGCCCTGGGACAAGTCGGCTCCTAAGCAGGACAGGCAGTGGTGGCAAAAACACCCAGCAGGCCAGATAAATGTCCTCAGTGGGCTTCATGTGGCCCGCAGGCCTTAGTTTGAAGATGCCTGACCTACATAATGATCAAACTATTTAGGGAAAAAGAAAAGATTTCTTTTGCAGTTAGTATGAAAAGACTCATGGCTCATCTGGCTGTAAAGTGAGATTTTCTCAGGCATCTTGAACGTTACCACTTATAAAGCAGATGGCAGTATCAGTCTGTGGCAGTACAGTTAAAGCCCACACCACAGTGGGCCAGCCAAGAGAGGTATCAGCCCGGGGCAGATGTAAACACCAAGGATGAAATCCATTTTCATACACTTTTGGAACTGTAAACTGTAAATATATAATAAATTCTGAAATTTTAACTATTGTTTAACCATACACTGTGTAATACAACAGTCACTAGCCATATGTAGTTATGTAAATTTCAATTAATTAAAATTAACTGAAATACAAAATTCAGTTCTTCAGTTACATTAACCATATCTCAACACCCACATGTGCTCTATCACGCCCATTTTGGACACCACAGATACAGAACGTTTTCATCACCATAGAAAGTTCTATTGGACAGCCTTGGAAACCTTGAAGAATTTATTGTGGTAGCCCAGATTTATCGCTGTTTTCTGCTCAGTTCATCTCACACACTGTAACACAAATGACTAAACGGAGCCAGGCACACTGCACACACCTATAGTGCCAGCTACCGGGAGGCTAAGGCAGGAGGATCCCCTGAGCCTGGAGTTTGAGTCTAGCCTAAGACAACATAGTGAGATCTTGTCTCTAAAAATAAAAAAGTTTAAAAAAAAGGCTAAAATATATTTTTCATTACAGCTCTCTACCAAAACAGATAACACAACCAATCAGAAACGTTCTTACAGGAGCAACTTACATCAAATACTAGACAGGAGAAAAACGTGAAAGACTGACTCATTCTTTAGCCAAACAACCTGCTGTTCCACCTAAGGATCTATGTCCTAAATCCACTTCTGCCATTTCTGATCACCGTCTTGTCATATACTCCTATCAGCTATGTGTTTTTTAAACAAAGTCACTTTTAATTAATAGCTAGGCACAATTCAACTTATTTTGTGATAAAGCCACTATAACTAAGTCAGGGTCAACATAAATGATACCAGAAAACTCTGAAAATTCCAAATAGGGGAATCACCAAGAAAGGACAAAACAGGAGCAATGCGGCTTTAAAGCCCACATGTAAGATAACCAGATCTAATAGCATTAGTGATTTTTCCTTTGAATATTAACAATATACAATCCCAAATCTTAGCTACATTTCACATTTTCTTCCCCACTCTGTTCTGACCAACCATGAATCTTCTCAAGTGCAATATAAATATCATGTCATAAAGTGGTAAGATTATTTTCCTGATTCATATGCCTGATTTTCAAAATTGTCTGGCTGACAAAATCACCTTGAAAGGCAATACAGTCATGTACCACAAGATGATACTTTGTTCAACTACAGATTGCACATGTGACAGGGGTCCCACACGATTACATGGAACTGAAAACTTCTTGTTGCCTAATGACACTGTAGCCATCATAAAGTCACAGCACAATTACTTTTTTTTAATGTAGCCTAATGATAGTGTTCATAAAGTCTATAATCCTGCATAGTCATGTCCTAGAACTTCAGTCACTTACCATTCACTGACTCACCCAGCAAAATTTACAGGTCTACAAACTCCATTCACAGTAAGTGCCCTATAGAGGTGTACCATTTATTTGATCACTTATACCATATCATTTTTAATCACTTATACCATAGCAGGCTGTAGCATATAGCCTAGATGGGTAGTAGACTATACCATCTAGACTGAAGTTTGCACAATGACAAAATTGCCTGATGATACACTTTTCAGAACATGCTCCCACGGTGAAGTGATACATAACTCTACATAATTTATTTCACAGAATAAAAGCAAGGATCAAAGAAGATGACAAATACTCAGTTTGAGAATGCAGTTTTAAAATTTTTTTTTGTTTCCTTGCTTATTTTTAATTTTCATTTCTTTGCTTTTGTTGTTGTTGTTGTTGAGACAGAGTCCCACCCTATGCCCCTGAGCAGAGTGCAATGGC
>CAUYTI010008893.1:0-19063 GCA_963575145.1 Galago senegalensis | reverse complement strand
GTACGCTCTTCAATCTTCTCTCTTGTCTCTGCTCCAAACCATCAGCTAATTTGCTAAGCTTCTGTCCTTTCAGCCTCCTTCTGGACGGGAGCTTCTGTAAAAAGCTGGCTGCAGTTCGCCATCTTGGCTCCGCCCCCCGATAGTCCTGATTTTTCACAATTTGTCCTACATCCCGTGGCATTTTAAAAAAGTCTTGATTTTTGGAAAGAATGCACAACAAGCTAGGGAATGGGAGAATGGGTGCTAAAAAAGGTTAATGTAACTCTATTTGGGTATGAAGAGGTTAATATAACTTCATTTGGAAATGAAAAGGCTAATGTATGCCCAGCACAGTGGCTCATGCCTGTAATCCCAGCACTGTGGGAGGCTGAGGAGGGAGAATCACTGGAGCTCAGGAGTTCGAGACTTGCCTGAGTGAAAGTGAGACCCCGACTCATGAAAAAAATGGAAAAACCCAGCCGGGTGTCACTGTGAGCACCTGTAATCCCAGCGGCTTCTGGAGGCTAAGGCAGCGGGGTGCCCACAAGCCAGGAGTCTGAGGTTGCAATGAACTACTAAGCCACTGCACTCTGCTTAGGGGCACAGGGTGGGACTCTGTCTCGACGGAAAAATAAATAAATAAATAAAAGCCTAATGTAAATTCCCTACTCCCCTCCTGGGCAAGGTCCCCCAGGTAGAATCAGTATCAGGAGGAGACTGGCTCCCTCCCTCACTTCTAGGCAAGGACAATTAGCTCAGGAGGAGCCAAACTGTCTGAAACAAACCAGTACCCCCCCCCCAGCGTCTCTAACCATAAATAGCTCAGCCAATAGCAGCCTGGCCTGACAAAACACCCAAAGAAATTCCTCCACGTGCTTTAAAAACCTCAGCTCGCTTCACTAGGGGGTCGTCCTTCCTCCAGCCATGCTGAAGGGAAGAGTAGCCCAGGCATATGCTTGCAAAATAAAGCACTTTTTGTCTTTACGTGTGTGTGGTGGTCTCTCAGAAGCACTTCTGGTCCCAACACTGCCATGTGGCTATTTCAGCAGGATATGAGTTTTATATTATTTTTGTTAATTTTATAATGTTAAACTTTAATAATAACAAATAATTGTTGAGAACTGATTATTGAGAACTGCTTATCAAAGTTCACAGTGTTGATCAGTTGTTAGAATTCGACCACCATTGTTTGGACTTAATGAACAATGGCATTTTTTGACATTGGCAACCACGAAAACATTTTGTAACTGTCTCTCAGATGATACACATCGTAGTGTGTGTTAGCACTAGTTAAACAAGTGATGTCAACAAATCAGCTAGTCAGATAATTTAGGTAATTTATTTCATGAATTTAGCAGACAGTACTCGTATTATTTATATTTTATAGTGGTGGCAAAAATTCTAGTGCCGGCCTTGAAAGTGACACTTATGACTTACAAGGTATCATTATTAAAAAAATATATATATATTGATAGGAAAAGGTTAACTCTTGGGCATCAGCAAAAATCACAATAGAGAACAAACGTTTAGAAACATTTCATCATTTTGAAACAAACCATGTTCCATACAATAATGCACTAAAAATTGTGGGATACGCGCTGTCCTTACCAGGAACTAATGCTGCAACTGAACATGTTTTTTCTACAGTAAATAAAGTGTGGACATCAGAAAAATCACAATTAAGTGTGGAGACTTTGAAAGCCATTTTATGTGTGAAATATAATTTAACAAATTCTTGTGAAAAATTTCATGATCTTTTAAACAACAACAGCAATCTACTAAAAAAAATTCACTCAAATGAGAAATATGCCAAAGAATAAAATAATACTATACATAATTTTTTTTTTTTTTTTTTTGGCCAGGGCTGGGTTTGAACTGCCACCTTTGGCATATGGGGCCAGTGCCCTACTCCTTTGAGCCACAGGCACCACCGTATACATAATTTTTTAAAATGTATTATATTTGTAAATTGTACTTATGTTGAAATTAAAAATATATATATTACAATACTATTTTTACGTTCTACGAAAATTTCTGTTGCTCCATATAGAACAAATTTTTAATTAAGAATGCTCCTCCCCCCGCCATCAATGGTGTCCCGCTTTATCAATGTTAAAATCTGGTCACCTGAGTATAGATGCACAAGTGGAATTGCTACATCATATGGTAATCCTATTCTTAAGTTTTTTAGAAACGATCATGATGTTTTTCATAGTGGCTGCACCATTTTACATGGCCATTAAAGTGCCCAAGAGTTACAATTTCTCTACATCCTTGCTAATACTTGTTATTTTCTGGTTCTTTTTTTTTTTATGGTAGTTGTGGGGAAAATTGTTCCCTGACCTTCAGCAGGAACTCTCTTCTGCTTGAGAGACCTAAAGAGTCACAAACATGGCATGTGAGTTGTGTACATTCAGGAGGTCAGAAAACTGGACTCTAAGAGAGAATGTGCATGTGAGGTGTGGCAGTACCAGGCCTAACAGTTATGGTAAAGATTCTGTAGATTCCAAAGTTCTTGACACTAGAGGCAGAGGTCTTGCTTGAGGTCTGCAGTTCTGCAGAAACAAGTTGGAGATATTCTGCATGACATTTTTCATGTGCCCCCTTTTTAGTGCTAATGTCTGGTAAGTAACTTTCTCACTACTTTTTTCTGCTCTATGACAATAAATATGGACCCATGGTTTGCTCAATAGGACTCCACCTGAGATCTCCTCAGTCTCCTTGCAAAGACTCTGTGTGAAGCCTCTTCATTCCTCACACTAAAACCCCTTCAAGTAGCTATCCCAACACCTGTGAGATAGTATCTCCTTGTACATTTGATTTGTATTTTTCTAATGATAAGTGATATTTAGCATCTTTTCACGTGTGTATTTGCCATCACTGGAGAAATGTCTATTCAAATCCTTTGCCTATTTTTTATTTTTTTGTCTATTTGTTTTTTAGTTTTAAGAGTTGTGTATATATTCTGGCTATCAAACCCTGTGTTGGATATATAATTTGTGAATATTTTCTCTTATTTGTGGATTTCTGTTTTACTCTGTTGATAGTGGGTTTTGATATATAAAATATTTAAATTTTCATTAAGTCCCAGTAGTCTATTTTTTCTTTTGTTGGCTATGCCTTTGGTGTCATATCTAAAAAAATTACTGCCAAATTCTATGTCATGAAGATTTTCCCTGTTTTTTTCCTAAGAGGTTTATAGTTTTAGGTTTTACATTTATGTCTTTTATCCACTTCGAGTTAATTTTGTATGTGGTATTATATACTGCTCAACTTCATTATTTTCCATATGGATATTCAGTTTTTCCAGCACTACATGTTGCAAAGCCTGTTTTTTTCTCATTGAATGGTCTTAGCACCCTGTGAAAATCATTTGATCATATATGAAAGGGTTTATTTTTTTCATTCTTTATTCTGTTCCTTTGATTAATATGCCTGACTTTATGCCAGTACCATACTATTATGCTTACTGTAGCTTTAAAGTAAATTTTGACATGAGGAAGTGGGAGTCCACCAGCATTGTTCTTCCTCTTCAAAATTGTTTTGGCTATCCAGGGTCCCTTGAGATTCCATGAGAATTTTAGGATGCACATTTCTATTTCTGCAAAAAAGATCATTGGGATTTTGATAAGAATTTCATTAAATCTATAGATTGTTTTGGGTAGTATTGCTATCTTAACAATATCAAGTCTTCCAATCCATGAACATGGGATGTGTTTCTACCTATTTATGTTTTCTGTAATTTCCTCCAGCAATGTTTCATAGCTTTCATTGTACAAGTCTTTCACTTCCTAAATTAAATACATAATTCCTAAGTATTTTTTGATACTATTGTAAATGGAATTGTTCTCTTTATTTTCTTTTCATACTGTTGATGGTAAATACATAAAAATAAAACAGATTGTTGTGTATTGACTTTGTATCCTATCACTTTGCTGAATTCACTTATTCTAACAGTTATCTATGGAATCTTTGGGGTTTTCTATATTTAACAAATCACATCATCTACAAACAAAGATAATTTTACTTCTTCCTTTTCAACTTGGATGCCCTTTTTTATCCTCACTTAATCGCTCTTGCAAGGACTTACAATACTGTGTTGAAAAGAAATGGAGAAAGTGGGCATTCTTGTCTTGATCTTTCAAAAAATGCTTTAATTTTTCACATTATTAATGATGTCTGTTGTGGGTTTGTCATATATGGTTTTATGTTGAGGAAGTTTCCTTCTCTTTCTAGTTCACTGAGTGTTTTATCATGAAAAGATACTAAATTTTGTCAAATGATGTTCTGCATTTGAGTAATTGCAATCATCAACTGGCTTCTTTCCTTCATTCTGTTAATATGACACAGCACATTGATGAATGTTTGTATGTTGAAACATCATTGCATTCCAGAAATAAATGTCACTTAGTCATGGTTTATAATCATGTTTATAGGCTACTGTATTCATTTTGCTAGTATTTTTCAAAGGAATTTTTCATTAATGTTCATAAAGGATATTGGTCTGTAGTTTTATTTTCTCGTGATGTCTTTGTTTGGCTTTGATATCAGCGTAATGCTGGCCTTATGAAATGATTCAGGAAGTTCTCCTTCCTCTTTAGTTTTTTTGGACAAGTTTGAGAAGAATTAGTATTAGTTCTTCTTTAAATTTTCAGAGGAATTTTCCAGTGGACCCATTAGGGCCAGGGATTTTCTTTGTTGGGAGATTTTTGATTATTGATTCAATCTCCTTACATGTTATAGGTCTATTCAAATTTTCTATTTCTTTGTGATTTAGTTTTGGCAGATTTTCTGTTCCACAAAATCTGTCCATTTAATCCAGTTACCAGTTTCTTGGTGTGCAATTAGTCATAGTCTCTCTAATAATTCTTTTATTTCTGTAGAATCATTAGTTATGTCTCCATTTTCATTTCTGGTTTTAGTGATTTGAGTCTTCTCCCTTTTTTCTTGGTTCCTCTAGCTAAAGTTTTGATCTTTTTGTTGATCTTTTTGTTGAACTAACTTCCAATTTAATCCATTTTCTCATCCATTGTTTCACTGATCTCTGCTCTAATATTTATTTCCATTCACCTGTTAACTTTGGGTTAGTTTGTTCGTCTTTCTGATTCCTTAAGCTGTAAAGTTAGGATGTTGATTTGAGATTGTTCTTATTTTTTAACGTGTTTACAGCTATAAGTTTCCTCACTGGCACTGGTTTTTCTGTGTCACATAAGTTTTGATATGTTTTATTTTTGTTTTCATTTGTTAAGTATTTTCTAATATACCTTTTGATTTCTTCTTTGGTACATTAATTAAGAATAGACCATTAACATATGGTCTATTCTGGAAAATGTCCCATGTGCATTTGAGAAGACTTTGTATCTGCTCTTGTTCGATAGAGTGTTCTGTATATGTCTGTTAGATCTAGTTGGTTTAAATCATGTATGAATATTATTTAAATCTATTTCCTTAATTATTATCTGTCTAGTTGTTCTATCCATTTTTGAGAATGGAATATCAAAGTCTGTAACTATTATTATAGAATTGTATATTTCTCCCATAGATTTGCTTCATATATTTTGATGTCCTGTCATTAGGTGCTTAAATGTTTGTAATTATAATACCTTCTCATTGTACTGAATCTTTCATCAATGTGCAATGTTCTTCTTTGTCACTTGAATAATTGCTTTTTACACATATTTTTCTTTTATTGCTATAATGACTACCTGTGTGGTGGAATTAAAGGTGATTTCTTCCTTACATTTTTCTATATGTAAAAAAAATAAATTTATGAAGATTCAAAGTAGCCTGTAGCACTGAAGAAAAAGACAATACAACACACACTTTACAGCCATATTTTCTTAGCAAATGTCTTATTTCTTATTTTGTACAATGAATTATTTCTCTTTAATATCATTCTATTAATTTTAGATATATTTTGGAGTGCCAATAAAGCTCTACTCTGGTTCTAATTCTATTATTCGCCTATGTTCCATTTCCTCCACTGTATTTTGAAATTATCATACTTCTACTGTGCAATCTTCAGTCACAATACTATACTCTTAAAGTCAAAATCAATCCACTGAAAATAAAATATCAAATCTGCCAACAAAGACTCTTTTCTCTCTTCTTAAGAAGGGAAGAGTTGAATGATGACATATTCTCTTTGTCATGGGCATTGTTACTGAAGATATCAAGTTGATCTATACAGGCATTGCAGCACACAATAGAAAGGTTTTTTTTTTTCCCTATTCAAGTTATCCAAAGAAAGTAGCCTCCAAATGTCCTACCTGAGTCAGAAAGTTTCTATCATTTTTCAAATGTATTGCACTTTATTATAAGTCTGAAGGAACTGCATTTGAAACTGACTATAAGTTTGTAATAGGCAAGTGCATTATAGTTTGTTTCTCTAGAATGAAACATGAAAAGAAAATATCTCTGGAAATATATCTGTCACAAGTTAGGTTCTCTGGAAAAAGAGGATGAAATGGAGTAAGAAGATGTTAATTACAAACCCATATCTGTGGAAGTGGGGAGGAGAAAGTAGAATTGGTCCAAGAGAGAAGTCAAACTATGATACAGGCCTACAAAGCCTGGGCCAAACCCAAGGGAAGCTCTGGAATATACATGGCACAACATTCTCTCAGAGTGGATTGTATGGCTGGGACTTTATATCCTTGCTGCAATCAGTCATTAGATTTGGGCTATCCCAGGAAGGGTTGACTCTTTGGTGACATAATTTTCTGTAGCTGGGGCAATTCAGAGGGACCTTAGAGCTGAGGGTTAACTTCTGAGAACACTCTCAGAAGCTGTGCAACAAGTCCTTTTTAAAAATAGAAATTAAGGCAGTGCTTCTCCATGCCCACCATAATGGCCTATGCAAAATCCTAACTCTTCTGCACCAGATTCACAGTACTCTTACAGGTTACTGACATAGGAAGGTAACTTAGATTTTGAGACTGGGATTTCATTTGACTCCAATTCTCTACTGGTCCACAAAGGCCAAATGATTTTCCCAAGTCTGAGTGGGGTAATAAGACAAATAAAAATGATAGGCATCTGCATAATATATCACCATTAATATAGACTTATTCACATATATTAGCTCTTTGACTTTAACAACAAATTTAACTTCTTTTCATCTATTTTTAGAAATTAAAACCTGAATTTCAAAGGTCAAGGGATTTGCTCAGCTTGAACACAGATAATTAGAGATTCAGCTGTGATCCTCTACCTCTAAATCCCACCATCATAGAGGAAATACATTGTTAGAAAGACCATGCACTTTGAACTCAGATAATTCTGGTTAAATCCCAGAATTTTCATTTGTTAGCTGTGTGCACTTGTGCAACTTTGCTTAAACTCTGTGAGGCTCAATTCCTCACACATAGAGTAATAATAATAATACTATACTCTAGATGGCATTATGTGTGTTAATTTATACCAAGTGTATAAAGATCTGGTACAGTACAAGGTAAATAATAGGCATTTAATCAGTTAAAGTTACCCTTGCTGAAGTCGCATTTCATTTGTGTTTATGACCTGGCAGAGCACTGACTACCAGCATCACCACCAGAAAAGGCTCACTCTTAAGACTTTAAGCTTTAGTCCTCTGGAGATGCACGGTAAAAATATAAAGTGGTGTTTTATTTCTAAATATAATAAATCATAAGGCTGAATTATCAAATGCACCCGACGATATCATTGATTTTTAAACCTATAATGATACTGAAGCAAACTTTAACAAATTAATCTTTTGACCACCTATGTCTATTTCAGAGTTTTATTTTTTAGCTTTGATAAGAAATCTGACTTGTACAAACTAACACATTAGAAAATAATACTAACTCTTATTGCACAAACAGGACTCCTATAAAAAGAATGATTGTGGAATTGCAGAGCAACCTGAATAGAAGCTCTGCCTGTGGAAGTGAACACAACACCTTAGGAAAGCAGCTGAGTCTGTAGAACTGAAGCCCAACTCTTGATCTTGTAAATATGGAATTCTAGAGTCAGCTTGTGTTAAAAAGTCATACAACCTTGAACAAGTTACATGTTCTCTTTTGGCCTGACTCTCCTTTTTGAAATAGATATTTAGTAGTATGGACTAGAATTTTTATGATCATAACCACATCCAAAACACTAATGGTCTATAAATTCACAGGAAAATATGCTTACAGTAAGTAAAGCAAGAAAGGAACTAATACAGGTCAACCAGTGAATGCTGAAACCCAAGAAGGCATCAGCCCCTCTGAAGCAGTCTCTTCTATAAAATGCCTCTGACTTTTTTTTTTTTTGCATGACTACTAAGAAACTGTATGTGAATCCACCCTTGAATTGGCTAGAAAGTAGCTTCCATCAGACCTTTTCAACATTTGAACCAAGAAAAGGATTGAGCCAATAAAACCTTTACTGGAGCAAATCAAGCCTGTATACCTAACTACCATGTTATAAAAAGTGCCAAGGAAAGTTACATGTCAAATGACACCAGTGGGATTCAGTCAGCAAAACTCAGTTCATAGAAAAATATAGAGAAGGTTCTACAACAATTAAAAAAAAGAGGGAGACAGAGAATGAAATATGAGAAAGGAAAAGCTTATAGATTAAAAGTATTGAAGAAACATATTCAACAATCACAATGGGAAGCATTGTTTGAATCTTGATTTGAGAAGATAAACTTTTAAAAAGTAAGAATTCATAAGACAATTGTGGAAACTTAAATAGTGACTGGGTATTTAATAATTTTTAGAAATTATTTTTTATGTAGAAGTGAGAATAATGGTTATATTTTGAAAAAGAATCCTTATTTTTAGATATGCCTGCTGAAACATTTATGGATTAAATGTGATATCAGAGATTAATCAAGGATGGGGAAGAATGGGTAAAATGTAGATAAAACAAAATTGAATGTTAATGAACAATTATTCAAGTTGGAAGATACTATCCACTCTGCTTTTGTGTTTGAAAGTTTCCATCACCAAAGCTAACACACATACACCCACTAAGATTTTGCTTAAGGGGAGAAAAATATTCTACTACAAAAAAACTGGACAAGCAAAACATACATCCAGAACTCTCTTTTCTTGGAAAACTCTTGATGATATTATAAAGTTAATATGGGTAATTCCTATTAGCCACAAAATTCCCATGACTGAGGTTATTTCAAAACCTTCTATGGGAAACACTTAGAGAGCCTTACTGGGAACTCTTGGCATAAAAACACAACGTTGACTCAATTACAGCAGGAGTTTCTACAAAAGTTTCTCTATCTCTCAAAATGTTGTTATGAAGAAACTTGCAAGAATATTCCTTTCACTGTGTCGGTCCTCTGTTTGCGGGTAGGGAAGAGAAATTCTAAACTCTTTGTAGCATCCATCTCCAGGAAGAGGAGGGACAGTTCATATAGATTGAATGATAGAAAAGCTTTATGTTTGAAAGCACTTCTATCCTGATAAAGCTAGTCTATTGCACAGATGAGACAAATCACTGTCTCCAGAAATAATAAGAAGTCTAGAGGGAGCAGAGAAAGGGAGAAATTGTAGCCACAATTATGTTTTGTTTTTAAATTCATGTCTACCTTTACACAAGATCCTCAAATTATCACATCAACATCAGTGATCAAAAATAAAGAATGGAAATACTTCCTACTGACACACGTGTGTGCGCCCCACACACATAGGCACACACACTCTCACACAGAGACATACACAATGCACGAGTGATAGCGGATGGACCAGTCTTTCCAGCCCCAATTATGATTGATAGCATTCCATTACCTTTATGCTTATTTTAAAATCCCCTTGACACAGATTGATTAAAGATACGGACCTCTATGAACCTATGAAAAATTTATGGATTTTGAAAGAGCTTTAACATGTACCATTTGAGCACAAATCATTGCCTGGCTGTCACTGTTTTCCCCGCCATCTCTCTTATGTTGGTAATATATGTTTAATAATCAAAAACCGATGCTAGGGATTAAAGCATCAAGATGTTACAGAACAAAGCAACAACAACAACAATAACAAAAAGAAATTAGATTTGTATGATTTTAACTATTCTTTAATCTGCTTCTGGGCAACAAAAGTGATTTGTGTCAGCCGTTATTGCATTAAACTTTAATTTTCTTCCACCGGCACAGGATTATATAAAGGAGTATTGGATTGCACTCAGCATGGATTAGCCGAGCACTGTCTCCGCTGCCAAGGAGCAAATGGATTTCCTTCTTTCTTTGATTTATATTTTTATTGCTGTTTTTCCCCTCCTTCTAATTCCCATTACCCTTCTGTTTGCCAGCACTGAGATACCCTGTAGGAGCTGCAGAAAGGCAGGCAGAATTATTGGCTTATTGCATATATTTATGTTCCAAGGCTTCTCAGTCATCTATGTCAGAGGAATAAAGTAGCCTCCAGCTATGGAGACTGTGTGCCAGTTTTAAACCATAAAATTAAAACTTTTTTAAGGTAAAAAGTCACTTCCTACCTGCTTCAACTCAGCAAAACTAGCTGGGTTTGGCTTCACGTCAGACAACCTGGCTCTATCTCACAGCAGACACTGTGGGATCCATGCAAAATAAAGCTCCCAGGGCTCACTTCTGCTCACAGGAGCAGCAGAGTAGCAGAGCCCTTGAGATTCAGGAAGGAGAAGAGGCTCTCTGGCTTTCCCCATTAGGGTCTCTGAGATACAGACTTGTTTCTGGAAACAAGAGCAAATAAGCTGTCTCTGCTCAAGAAATAGGAGGCTGGGCAGCGCCTGTGGCTCAAAGGTTAGGGTGCTGGCCCCATAAGCCAGAGGTGGTGGGTTCAAACCCAGCCCCGGCCAAAAAAAACTGCAAAAAAAAAAAGAAAAGAAATAGGAGGCTGATGGTGGAACCTAGAGGGGGCGCTACAGACTGCGGCGGAGAGAAAGGAAGACTGAGGTGTAACCAAGCAGGGGACGCAGACTAACAGTGGCCAGAAAATAAAAGCAACGGTGCGTTCTGTTTGGTCTGCAAAGGTCTCTGGATTTCTGAAGAAGAAAATGAAGCCTGACAGATTTCAGTTTGTGTTTTGGTTCTCATAGACTTCTTGAGAACTGAGTAATGCATTCTCCAGTCTCAGAAGGGCAGCTGGGACAGAGCAGCTGCATGGCAGATGCCACTTAGCCATACCTAGGAGGAAGAACACAGCCCTCGCCCCCCCAGCCTGACTCTGACAGGGAGGAAGGAGCCCCGCCACTGGGGGCTGAACTTTATTCCCCAAAGGAACCACGGTGGCTGGCCCAAACCAAAGAAGACCATATAAGATTAAGAGAACCATTTCAAAGAACAGAATAGAGATTAAGAAAACCACTGGTAGGTGTTCAAAGCCTGAGACCTCATGAATAGAACAAAGAGGTTTCCATAGAATTGGAAGAGCAGAAAACATTGTTCATGAAGTCATCCTTAAGTCTCTTTTGTATATATATAATTCATTCAAAATTTGGAGCTATAAAAGTGTGGCTAGATGTGAACTATCTTTATTTAGAACTTTTAGTATATCTAGTCATGGATTAAGTAAGATAGGATGTTTCCAAAATCAAGAGTCTCTTGTTACTCCTCACGAGCCCATATATTTTAGTGAATTTTCACATTTCAGAAGCTTCACTCCAAAAGTATACAGTATCTGGCTCAGATACTCAACAAATGTTTGTTCCATTCTCCTTCAACTCTGTAACTGTTGAGACATGCCACAATGATTTGGGAAAAGCCTCTTTTTTAATAGGCTCTTTTGATTCTTGATTAATTCCAGTGTCTTAAATAGAGTCCACACCACACCAAATTTATAGCAAATTCCATTCTGCATTGAACAAACTGCTGTTTTGAGGCCCTTTTTGGAAAGACTAAATTTGTATCATTCCTGTTTTTCTAATACATTTCTGGGCAGTGAATAGAATTTCTGATTTCTGTGGAGAATGTTGACTTTAAAAGAGTTTCTTATATATGGAAAATAGTCTGGAGTTTTTTTTTTTTTTATCATAGGGATTCTCTAAGCCATATCACAGGAAAGGCAATCACAACTCAGAGTCATTGGCAGTTAGGATCTCTCCCTCTTAGGCCAGACCTCTATTATATCAAGCTATGGGGACTGATAATTACCCATGAAAATGTCCATAAAATTCAATGAAACCTTACCATATATCAGAAAAATAGATAACAACACCTAAAAAATGTAAAAGGTAAAGAAAGTAAGGGCGGTTTTCTAATAAATATATTATAGTAGAGGAGGGTCCATATAAAATATTGTGGCTTATGCCCTAGGCATAAATTAGAAGTTTGTCTTCTCTCTACCAAGTTATTTCCCCCACTCAGCAAGCTTCACCTGGTTTGATACATAGTGCTCTCATGCTCTATTCTCTTTTCAAAAACAAATGTCTTTAACAAGGCTGTCATAAATTTAGTCATTCTAATGTATAAAACAGTTTGAAGTATTACTTCTTTATCACTATATTACATGTCCATCCTTGAATATTAGTTGCATTCATGAGGTAAAAATCTTAGAAGCGCCTGTAAGTTTGCCTTTGGGACAAAGCATCCAGCTAGACTTCTATGAATCTATATACATCAGATCACATTAACAACATGGGGAATTTATGCCTATTTTCAGTTAAATATTCAAATGTTTCATTTTAATATGTAGTTTTGAAATTCTATGTGTAAAATAGTTTGGTTTTGTATTTGTCAGGTTTATGTTGCAATAATATTGTATAACAAACATCCTCCAAGCTCCGTGTGTGTTCTTTTTCTATTTAACACTAAATATGTGTTTTTTCCACCATTTCTCTGATACAAACTGAGTTTAATAATTTAATTTTGACACTAACTCCCAGAATCAATGCACACCCCACATATTAAAGGTTTAGTCCCACAAGACTGTCTCCACTTCAAAAAGCAGCCACAAATGGATAGCTCAGGCTACCCCTACTTTTTTGCAATAGACTAAAGAAAGATACAGGAGCTCCTATGGTTCCCCTCTCGGGTTTGATAATTTGCCAGAACCACTAACAGAAATCAGGAAAGTGCTTTATTTCCAATTACTAGTTTATTATAAAGTATAAAATTCATGAACAGCTAAATGGAAGAGATTTAGAGGGCAAGATATTGGGGGAAGGGTGCATGTAGGCCTTCCATGCCCTCTCTGAGTTCACCACTTTTACAGAACATCAATGTGTTAACCAAGCCAGAAGCTCTCTGGATGTCACTGTGACAGTTTTCAAAGGTTTCATTGTGAAGACATGATTGGTTAAATTATTGAGCATTGATGACTGAACTCAGCTTTAAACTTCTCTCCCTCCCACAGGTTGGGATGTGAGGCTGTAAGTTCTAACTCTCTAATCATGTGGTTGCTTTTCCTCTGGTGGCCAGCCCCCATACGGAAGTTATGTAAGGATTATTCATTAGCATACAAAGGACAGTAAATTTTGAGGATCTTTGGAGCTTTGTGCCAGGAACTGAGAACAAAGACCAAACATTTTTTTATTATCTGTATAACACAGTGGCTTATAACAACAAACATTATTTTGTCTGCCATGGATTTTTTTGCCGAGAGTTGGGTTTCTGTTGAGCTTAGCTTGGATCATCTGATCTTTATCCAAATTGTAATTTAGGTTGATGTATATTAGATGTATTTTCTCATTTGGGGCCTAGTATATGTTTCTGTCATGGTAAGTGATCTAAGTATAAAGGGGTGAACAGAAAGTATACTGTCCCTTCCACCCCAAATTCAATGGTCCAAAACAAGTTACATGGTCAAATTCTAAGACAAATGATCAAAGAAGTAAACTCTGCCCACATGGCATTAGTTGGGTGGGGAAGAGGAACAGAAAAAAAAATTTACAAATAAATACACCAGAGTTCTTCAAACTTTTTTCTTAAAGGGTCAAATAATAAAAAGTATCAACAAAAAGCATCATTGTGTTCCAGCCTGATCATGGACTCCTGCAATTTAACAGTCTGCCCTTTTGTCACAACTTTCTCTGCCAGATGCAAATTAATGATACCTTAAGAATCAGGTTCAGTCAGGATCTCATGACAGTATCTATGTCAGACCAAAATATGGCAACTCATGATCCAGAGACTTGTGAATGAACATGGCAAGTCATCTGCTCTACATATACATGCAATGATGAAAAGAGGTAGATTAAAGGGAGTTAACATCCTCACTTGGAAAAGAATTAGAGGCACAAATCAATTCCAGTGTGGGTAGTAAATATGCCCTGATTAGACCCCAGATCCAATTCCTAGGAGCAACTTTCCAGTCTATTGTTCAACATGGTTCTGAGATCTACCTTTTATTGTATCTTCTCTTTCATCTGAAAAGACCATGAGAGAATATGCCTTTATTATCACCTGAACACCTTTCTCAACCTATTTCTTGCCTATATAAAGTCGAAATCCTAAGGTTCCCTCTAATTTCTCATTCTTGAATTCAGGATGTTATACTTTTGCCATTTTTCTTCAGTGATGAGTTTGATCCAGTCAATCCTACATGTTAAAAGTCACACATATGACTCCTTTAGACAAATTTCTATTTCTCTGTCTCTCTCAACTTAATTACAAGTCATCTGGCTATGTCTTCCTTCTGTGAGATTCTACCTCTAGTTTCCATTATAGGAGATGGCTTGTCCCGCTACAATGATCTACTGAGCCCAATGTTAATCCATTTAGATTTCCTAATCAAAGATGTGATATCCACTATTTTGATCTTTGCTGAGGTTTAAGACTGAACCCCTGATGTAGTTTTTAGTCATGAAGCTGAGTCTTAGAAACCTTTTAAACTCAAAATATTTCTTAATTTTATCTTTAACTGGTGGAGGTAAAAAAAAATTATTTATTAACCTTGAAAATTCTGGAATTTCTCAGCGTTGCCTATTCCTCAATTTTGATTTTCTTTTCTGTGTTTCTCTCTTTCTTGAGGCAGCATACCAAAAGAAACTAGTAACAATCAGCCGACCCTATCAACAGGATACCTCAGAACTTCTATGCCAAGTGCTATGAGTTCATTGCATTTCAATTTTACCAAATGTTTTACTCCCAAATAACCCATGGGTTTCCACTTACAAAGTCCTTATAACAGTTTCTTCACTAGCACATTTCAAAGTCAATGCCACACGTTTTAGCTTGCTGTCATGCCTACACCCCATTTTTACTAACAGTTTTTTGGTACTAGGTTTTATTTTAATAATGCTGTTTAATAAACATTCCTAAAACTTAGTGGTTTACAAAAAAACAACAATACTTATTCCTTTTTGGCTTGCTAAATATATGAACCTGAAGGAGTTCGTGACTAGCATATTTTCCCTACAGGAAATACTACAGTTACTCCTTCAGGTTGAAATGTAAGGGCGTTGGACAGTAAGTAACTTGAAGCTATAAGAAGAAATGAAAACTTCAGGAAAGGAAAGTTCATGGATAAATACAAAACCAGTAGTTTTGTATTTCTGGTTTGTAACCCTTCTTGTTCTTTCCTATATAATTTAAAAGACATATTCTTTAACTTAATTTTTATTAAAGCATAACTATACATTTACAAGGCACAATGTGATGATTTGATATACAATGTGGAATGCTTAAATCAAGCAAATGAACAAAACTATCACCTCACACATTTTTGTGGCATGATATTTATAATTTACTCTTAGTTCTCTTGAAATGTACCCTTGCATTGTGTGCATTAGCTGAGATCCCACCAAATACCCTCCCTCCACTCACCCTCCCCCATTTCCTTCCTTCTCCCTCTTCTCCCCTCTTTCTTTCCTGACTCTCTTTGTATTTTATCATTTATATGAATACGTACATGATTATATATTGGTTTCATAATAGTATTGAGTACATTGGACACATTTTTTTCCATTCTTGAGATACTTTACTAAGAATAATATGTTCCAGCTCCATCCAGATAAACATAAAAGATGTAAAGTCTACCCATTTTGTGGCAGCATAGTATTCCATGGCATACATATACCACAATTTGTTTATCCATTCATAAGTTGATGGACATTTAGGCTGCTTCCAGGAATTGGCTATTATGAAATGGGCTGCAGTAAACATTCTGCTGCAAATGTCTTTGCTGTAAAATTATTTTTATTCATCTGGGTAGATAGCTACTAATGATATTGCAAGATCAAATGGTAGGTCAACTTTTAGTTCCTTGAGAATTCATCACACTTTTTTCCAAAAAGGCTGTATTAATTCACAGTCCTACCAGCAGTATAGAAGTGTTCCTTTCTTTCCATTTCCATGCCAACATCTGCAGTCTCAGGATTTTGTGATATGGGCTAATCTTACTTGTATTAGGTGATATTTCAAAGTGGTTTTGATTTGCACTTCTCTGATGATTAAAGATGATGAGCATCTTTTCATGTGTTTGTAGGCCAGGCGCCTATCATCTTCAGAGAAATTTCTGTTCAAGACTCTTGCCCACAAATAAATGGTGTTTGTTCTTTTCTTCTTGATTATTGAGTTCTCTGTGGATTCTAGTTATCAGACCTTTGTTGGAAACATAACCTGCAAAAATCTTCTCCCATTCTGAAGACTGACTGTTTGCTTTACTTATAGTGACCTGAGCTGTGCAGAAGATTTTTAGCTTGTTCATATCCCAGTAATATATTTTTTGAGTTGCTTTAATTGCCAGGAGGATTCTCCTCATTAAATATTTTCCCAGGCCAATATCTTCAATCATTTTTCCTGTACTCTCTTCTAGTATTTTTGTAGTTTCATGTCTTACATTTAAATCTTTTATCCAGTGAGAATCAATTTTTGTTAGTGGTGAAAGGTGAGGATCCAGTACAAAATAAATTTTCTTACTTTTTTTAGCTTTTTTTTTTTTTTTTTTTTTTTTTTTGCCAGGGCCAGGTTTGAATCCACTACCTCTGGTATATGGGGCTGGCACCCTACTCCCGTGAGCCACAGGCACTACCCAAAAGACATATTCTTAAAACAGTAATCATATACCTATGTTAATAGGCACACAGGTATTAGGATATAATTTGTGATGATAATGCAGAGGCTAGGGAAATGGAAGTGTAAAGGAACAGAGCTTTTATAAGGTACCAAAACAAAGCTGTAATGAGTTAGGATGCTAATTTTAATCTCCTGGCACCCAGTAAGAAAACAACTAATAAAGATACAGAAAAGGAAATGAAGAATCAATCAAAATGATTCTAGAAAATTTTTCACTAGCAAAAATTTATCAAACAACAGAAGACGGCATTGAAGAAAGTATTGAAGACAGTTTTCAGAAGACTGAATAATAAAAAAATGCAGAAAACATTTAAAAACAAAAGCAAAATGGCAAAAGTCTTTATCAGTAATAATATTAAATGTAAGCAGGTTAAACTTATCAGTTTAAAGGCAAACACTGGAAAGTAGATTTTAAAAATGATCCAACTATGTTATCTACAAGAGACTCAATTAAGGTCCAAGGACAAAAATAGGCCAGACATAGTTACTAATGCCGGTAATCGTAATCCCTGCACTTTGAGAGGTGGAAGTAGGAGGATTGCTTCAAGGCCAGGAGTTTAAGATCAACATAAGCAACCCTGACTTTGTGAAAAATAAAAAAATTAGCTGAGCAAGTTACAAGGTGCCCATAGTCCAGCTACTTAGGAGGCTAAGGCAAGATGATTGCTTAAGCCCAAGGTTTGAGGCTGCAGTGAGCTACGATAATGCTGCTGCACTCTAGCCTGGGCAAAAGAGTGAGACATTGTCTCTACAACAATGAAAAACAACAAGAACAACAACAAAGTTAAATGTAAAAGAATGAAAAAAATATATTCCATACAGAAGTAAAAAAAAGAGAACTGAGGTATCTACACTGTACCAGGTAAGACAAATTTTATGTCAAAAATTATTACAGGAGAGTTAGAAAGTCATTATTTATTGATAAAAGTAGAAATGGATGAAGAACATATAAAAATTATAAACATGTCAAAAATAAAGCCCCAAAATATATGAAGCAAAAAATGACAAAAGGCGAGTCAAAACAATATGAGATGTGGGTGGCGCCTGTGGCTCAAAGGAGTAGGGTGCCAGCCCCATATGCTGGAGGTGGCAGGTTCAAAAAAAAAAAAAAAAAAAAAAAAAACAGTATGAGATGCTATTTCACATCTACTAGAAGAATTATATTAAAAAATTAAAAAAAAATAAGCGTTGGCAAGGATGTGGGAGATCAAAGCTCTATTGCATTGTTGATTGGAATGTAAAATAGTTCTGTGGAAACTGTTTGGGAATACTGCTGCTCTGGAATACTGTTTGGGGGATCCTCAAAATACTAAATATAGATTTGCTGCATGACACAGCACTTCTACTTTTAGATGTAAACCCAAAAGAAGTGAAAACAGACATTCAAATATTTGTATGTGAATGTTCATAACCGCATAATTTACAATATTCAAATAGTGGAAATTACTCAAAAGTCCTCCAATGAATGAATGTGTAAACAAATTATGGCATACACATGCAACAGGATATTATTCAGCCACAAAAAATGGATACAATACTGCTGCTGCAGGGGCATGTGCCTATAGTCCCAGCTACTTGGGAGACTGAGGCAGGAGAATCCTATGAAGCCAGAGAATCCCATGAAGCCAGGAGAATCCCATGAAGTCAGGAGTTCAAAGCTTTAAGGCGTTATTATTGTACCTGTGAATAGACACTGTACAATAGCCTAGGAAAGACCTTATTTCTTAAAAAAATATATTTATCTATAAAATGGATGAATTTTGAAAACATTATGCTAAGTGAAAGAAACCAGACACAAAGGTTATATACTGAGTGATTCCATTTACATGAAATAGACAGATTAGGTAAATCCCCAGAGACAAGAAGTAGATTGGTGGTTGCTAGGGGATGGGGATAGGAATTATGAGAAATAGCTGACTAATAGTATAGGATTTTCTTTTTTTTTTTTTTCTTTTTTTTTTATTGAATGTTAACTATGCACATTGATACTCTTCTGGGGTACAGTGTGGGGGTTTTCACATGCATTCTGAAATACTTCCATCAAACTGGTCAACACAGCCTTCATGTCATTTTCTCAGTTATTGCTTTAAAACGTTCACATTCTACTCTTAGAAAGATTCACCTGTA